>JARKHS020002652.1:0-17500 GCA_030143305.2 Amblyomma americanum | reverse complement strand
GAACTTCGTAACATATGGGTTTAGAAGGCTTCGCTACCCCAAAAATGTTAACTGCACTGAATGATGAGAATAACTGTCCATGCTTTGTTCCAAAAAGTTCCCAAGTTGTCTCAGTCAGAGCTTCCATAAGCACGCAACGAACACAGAAAGACGCAGCTGCACATTTCACAACGTTAGATTGCACCGAAGTGAAATTATTCCAGGTTTCAACGACCAGGACCTGTAGTAGTACCAAATGTGATGGCTATGAAAGTTCCACGCTCCACTCAGGACCAGAAACTTCTGGGACTTAGGAATCTAAGACCCCGGATATGAACCCATTTCATTTCGGTGAAACTTATCTCAATAAACCTGCAATCTGTGAACAGAAACAGTCTGTCAGCCCTTATAAAAATCGTGTTTAGACTTTTTATAAGCTCTAGGCTTCTACAGGCTTCTTGCAGGCTCTATTGCCTTCCTATAAAAATCTCTTTTTGTCTACCCTGTCTATGGTCAGTCTGTAGAAAAACGTCTACCAAAAGTGTACCGCCATAATCTATAGATTAGTCTAAAGTCTACTAAAAGTGCATAGACATAAATCTACAGATTGTCTATACCCAATCTATAGCATTTCTATTTCCTAAAGACTGTTCTCTAAGGTTCCTCCATAATGTTCTAAGGTTCTCTCCATATACAGAAGCCTATAGACAGCCTATAGACTGTCTCAAGAGCTTTTTCTAAAAGAGTGGCCACTAGATAGTGAGTTCTTTAAGAAGAATGAAGTTCACTCCCTCATTTCAAGTGTAAAGGGTTACAGTTGCAAACAACGAGTAAAATTTCTTGTGGACCTGAGCATAAAAAGCCTTCCAAATTGCACAAACCAGCGTGGAGCCCCGCATTTTTGTATTTCACCAACGCATTTGAATAATTCCGCAGTAGGCGGAAATTTACTCTGAAATCGTAATGCGTAACACTTACTTTGGAGTAGCATAGCCAATAGAGCGATGGTTCTTTGTAAAAGAGCTCTTCTTTCAGAGAATAGAAGTTTATTACAAGTGGTTTTTATTTGAACAAATGGTCCCCAAGATCACTACATCGACTTGTACCCAGTCTCCTCTAACCACAGTCTTTTCATATTGACAGCCATGCATTTGAAAGCACTCCTTGTTGGCCTAGCCATCTTCGGCTTCCTTTTGACAGGTAAGATGCCCCATTTATACAGTAGTGGCATAACTGGCACCAGCGACAATCTATTTTCTGTCACGTCCCCACTTTCGGCACGCGGGGGGTTGAAGTAGAAGCGCTTTCTGCAGCTGCCCATGAGCTAAGGTTCCGATTATGGGCCATTCCGCCAACGCTTTATAAGCGACGGAACACAAGAGCGGTGGTCCACTTTAATTTTTCTGCGCATCCTAAGGATTCCAAAGGGTTCATATTTATCCGAAGCCCTCAAATCGAACACTCAAAGTTCATGTAACAATTTCCAGATAGGATAAACTTCAGTTGTCTTGCTCGTTTCACCACAATTTTTCTTTTCACACGTCAGCAGCGTTTTCGGAACTAAAGTCAATGAGCGTGTTTTAGTTTCGTAGATAACACTTTTTGCTTACGGCGGAAACGTACCCACTGGTATTTCTTTTCAAATAAGGCGACGTCTCCCATTTTCAGCTTCAACAAACAGTGGCACCATAAATTCAAGCGACGCTGCCAAGCTGCTGTCATTTCTGCGAAATCATGGAAAACACTATTGATTGGCAAAAATGAACACGTAGGTAACTCAATAGAACCAGAGTTAGAAAGTCGAGCGGTGACGTATGCAAGCGGTGCCTTTCTACGTAGATTCCACCGAGGCCGCCTCAGCTATATATATGATGCAATGCTCTGCAGTCAGCTTCAAATACAGTCCGGCTTACTGTTTCTTTAACTGTCATCTACCCCATCACTTGATTTGTTATATGATTAATCACCCCAACCAGCTGTGATATTAAGATTACGCTTTATCACTCTCTTGGGTATAGCAGAAGTTTGATACAGCATTGATATGTGCATCGGTACTCTCACTTTTCTATTCGTATTTGATTCGGTTTCTAGCTATACAGTGTTAGTATTCTATTTCGTAGAAAACGTACACTATTCGTATTTGGTTTGCTTTCGAATAGCTATGTTTGCACAACCTTACAAAAGAAGAATTTTTGCCGAAGCTTTGCCTAGCGGACTCAGGCTCCCATTAACCAATCTTTTTTATTTGGAATATATGGCGGTGCGAGCCACGGCGGTGGGCTCAGTGGTTATGGCGCTCGGCTGCTGACCCCAAAACACGGATTCAATCCCGGCCGCGGCGGTCGCATTTCGATGGAGGCTAAATGCTAGAGACCCGTTTATTGTGCGATGTCAGTGCATGTTAAAGAACCCCAGATGGTCGAAATTTCCTGATCCCTCCACAATGGTATCCCGTTAGACTGATTCGGTTCGAATCACTAAACCGCCATAAACCATAAATCACATAGCCGTGCTTTTTATCGATTCATTCGGGATATGTAAACAAAGAGCTTTGTTTTGTGCACCTATAGAATTGTTATACGTTAATTGTGAAATTTAGCACAGCGGTAAACAAAACTTCGTAATTTAACTTGCAACCACAGACATCGCCCGGCACAAATGCAGTGTGAACGACCATGTCGTTGACCTAGAAAAGAAACTTGTATTGAATTTCATGCTTATACGCCCTGCGTGAAGCCGATCCTAAGGCAGTCGATAAAATGATAGCATAATAATGGTACTGAAAGTACCAAACCAGGAACTGGCGCATCTTTTTCTCAAGTGTTGCGTAAAATATTTCGTGTTTGTATTCAGCTCAATTCAAATGTTCCCTCACCGCGCGTGAGAGGCAGACGATACTTTAAATAACAAAAGTTACTCCAGCATCGCAAAACCGCGGAAATAAGAACGCATCAGTGCTATAATCCCGCTGAAAATAACATTTACGCAGATTAGAGGAACCAGCACCTTTTTGCAGCAGGCGAATGCACCGTTAAAAAAATTGGCGTGCCTGAAGGCTACGTGTGTTGATTATTGATGCACCGTCACGCCCGCTAGGGGGCGCCAAGAGGGAAACCTTAACGCACGTGTGTGTTTTGCTGCCCTCGGTCCTCTCTGGCACTCCGTCATCTGCGACAGCGACGATCTTAATCGAGCCCCGATTACATAAGACCTTTAGTTTGATAAGTTTACTTTTATTTATTTCTCTCAGACAATATGCGAGTGTGTACTAACTGCGGTGTCTGCACGAAAAACAGGGGCCTTCATTCGATTTATATCTGGCTACTGGCTTTTGCGGATATTTCGTTTCCTTCCCCCGTGCGCCAATGAGTTCTCAGCCGATTTCCTATACTGAGTATGTCCCGCTCGTCACGAAAACCCAGTTACTACCTGGCCTTCTTTCCACATTAATGCGCAGTACGATGGCAAGGCACCAGGAGCAGGTAGTCAATCGACTCGGCTGGTTGCAAAGACAGCATCCCAACGTGGCTTTTAAAATGCCGCACGGCATTCAGAGCATAGAGTAAGGTTGGGCGTAGCTTTCGCGTGACGGTACCCTCATCTGATTCGTCGTAGCGGACTCTGGAAACTGTGTTTCGTGTCAAATTCATGAGTCCTTGGGTCATTTCATCCCGATTTCTCATGTACCCCTACGAAAGGATGTTGTTGGCCGCTCGAGGGACGTGTGTTGACACGAGGCCATTGCCACCGGACCTAATACCAGAGAGTTCGCCAGAGGCTTGCTAAGCTCTACCTGCAAATCGGGTGTAAACATCCTAAGCAGCGCGGGTCTCGACTCACGGCTGCGGTCCGACACATATGTGACGTGCTTGTATATATCGGCAAAAGAGCTACTACAGGGGCTAGTTGGAAATACTGTACATCCTTGAGCGCTTCGTACTGTGTGTTCGTCCCTTTCTGTATTTTGCTAGCGCTTACCAACACACTCAAGGATATATCAGCAGTTTTCTTAATTCCGTCATGCCGTGCCCCTCTTTCCTTGCTTATCCCCCGTTCCGCATTGTAGAGTTGTTCAGAGAACTATTACAGCCTTTTACAGCCAATGCCGTTATATGGAACTTTCCACGGCGAATGTTGCCGGTGCACGTGTAAACTCCGCCTATCATAAACTCTGCAGGTCATTAGACTCTTCTGTAGGCCTCAAGCACAAAGCACCTGCAGCCGCATGACGACAGCTATCACCGAAGTTAGAACGTTGCGCAGCAGAGCGTAAACAATTGCAATTTATTTTTCTTAATAAACCGTGAGGTTAAATTTATTGCCCTGTATTCGACAACTGCAGCGACGCGGCACACCGGCCACAACTAATAATGAAAGGCCGTTAGGAAGTTCCAAAAACAAACAGCGGTCGTGGCAGTGGTATACTACTGCCTCGGAGGTCAGTGCTCTGGAGCCCCGTAGAAAACAACAGATCCGAAGTTTGCAGTCTGTACAGTCCAACGGCGCTAGTTCACTCTAGAAGCGGGGTAGCTAACACGGCTAATTCCAAGCCGTTTCGAGCTCTAGCCGGTTTGCCGCCACCTGCTCTTTCCACCTGTCTTGTTTTCAGAGAGCGCAGCCGCGCCGACCGTCGATGCCGCCTACGCCGACGCCAGGGCAGAGCCCCAGGCCACCGAGCGCGCCCAGGAGGGGCCCCAGGATGCGGAAGGCCGCATCAGCGAGGCCTGCATAGCGACCCTGTGCGGTTAGCCCCGTGGCTCCGCACCTTGAGTGTTCGCACAACACGCGCCAGAGATGTTACCGACCAACAGCGAAGACAGCACCCATGGGATGCACTTGGCTACGGCTGAAGGGTGCTGCGATCGCGTAAGGCCTGCTACCATCATTCCTGGGAAATAAAGGAATGTTATGAAAATTCCGGCTTCTGAGAAACCTTACTCTCGATAACACAGTTGAAACGCTGGATTTTTGGCATTTCTTGAGCAAGTGGCATGGCATTATCAGCGCGGTCTAAGAGCCTCCCTCGGCCCTCAACATATCGGTTGCGCCGCTGAAAGCAGAGAGAAGAATTCTTAGAGCCTTCTATGAGTCTCTTACAGATGATGCGCAACCAAAAAGACGACGCTTGTGAATCTACGTTGCTTGTTTCGCGTCTTATTCTTTCTTGCTGCTAATCAGGATTGTATCTCACATGCTTTCTCGCCGACAGTGAGTATAACATGAAACGCCCACAAGCTTACCGCAGCTAATGAAAGTCAATAAAAGGCTACATTTCAAAGGCACGCATAATACGTATCGTTTCGTGGCGGAGACAACACCGTGGTCGATGGATGAGGAGACTGAAGTGCTTCTTAAACGAACTCTTTGTGTGGCAGTCTTGCGCCCACAAATAACTGGACAAGTCGGCGGTGGCGATACATGCAAATGTGCTCTGCGGTCGTCTATGAACAGCCCGCTTCTTTCGGCCGCAATTAATTTTAGGACTGCCAAGGAACCTTCAAAATAAGGCGCCATAATCAACTGCATTAGACGCGTACAATGTGAAAGCACTTGCATGTAGTTGCGATAATTCGAGATAAATCTTGTTGCATCTCGTGCCACAAACAGAATAATAAACCCGCGTTCCGAAGGTCTTGGGCGTGAACAAACACTATAGTGATTCGCAGGCAGTATTGTTATACACATTTATCTCTCACATTATCTTTGTTTATCCTTTATTAAACGAAGCCCGCATGCGCCGGGGGTAGAGGAAACGTGTATTTTCTGCAGACTCCTTGTACCGTGGTCACAGAAGTGGTGTAAAAGTGGCCACATAGGCGCAGAACTCTCTGTGGACACACACCGTGAGAGACCCTCGTTGAAGAGATGGTTATCTCGAATCAAGGGAAAGTTGAACCGACGGTTAAGCCAAAGACAAAAGCCACGGCGAGTACAAAGGCAGATCAAAAGTGCCACAAAGGCTTTCAAACAATTCTCAAGAGCCAGTTCCAGGTAATTTTTAAAATTTAAGGTTTAAGAAAAAAAGCGCTGCAGCTGGCAGCAAGAAAGCCGCAACTGCTTCTCTCTCCGGATTTCTAACGCGTTTTTGTTGCATAAACCAGGCCGAATTTTCATCATTATTCATGTCTCATGCGCCGTGCTAGTGCTTACTGGCCGTTGCAAAGAATGTTCACAGCTCAGATGACGAAACCATGTCGAAGAATCATTTAACTTGGTTCGCTCCACAATGTCAATGGTATTGATGCGTTTCCCTTTGGAGCAAGAGCTAATGGCTTGTTCTGCCGAGCGCATAATGAACAGGCGAATACTGGGTCACTGACCAATCCAAACATAAAGGGAAATGACGGTTCAGGTCCAATACGCGACCCTTGTTCGCAGTAAGACTGTCTCGGAAAAGGGGAGACGCTTACATAGCCTACAGGATTCTTCGTGATCTTTTCCCATAGATATCATGAACTGTGCCTTAATTCCTGTTAAATGCGTCAGACGGCGTTTAGATAATTAAGGACTCTACATGTAGCCTTGTTACGCTGATTCTTTTGTGTTGCAACTCTTGCCGCCACACCTCCGCCCATCTCATCGCCGGTTGTCTGCACATGTTCCCCAATCGCATTCATTCATGATGGGTTGTTCTTGACATCGCATTGATGATATTTGGTGCGTCGGTGGAAGTTCCCGGTTTCCCCGATATAGATGAAGGTGCAGTCGTTGTATGGGATTCGGCAAAGCACACCAGGCAACTTGTCACGTGACACGGGATCCTTTACATTGATAATTTAGGCTCGGTGGAAGTACGTCAAACGCCTCGGACGGCCCGGATATAACGCTAGAGCTCACGTTCGCAGCTATCCTCAACCTCATCAAAGGCAGAAGACGCAAATATCCCCAGCCACGTCCTCTGCTAACACAATATGAAGCGACATGTTGGAGAAGACTCCAAACAGGAGCCTTCCACAAACTTCACATTCTACATAAGATTATCCAGAGCAGTATAGGGATACATGTCCGGGGTGCGGGGCAACCCCCACGCTGTATCATATCACATGGGAATGCATACACAATGTAGCTTTCCGAGGTAACAAAGAGCCAAATGCGTAGCAGTGGGAGGGCAGGCTAACCAGCAGCCAGCTCAAGGTCCAAAGAGACCTAGTGAGCCACGCATGCCGGATGGCCAGGGACAGTGGTGCCTTGGACTTGGGGCACCAACCACGCTCAGCCTGCAAGACATCGGCAATCTTCTGGCAAGCAGCAAGACTCCTTTATTAGAGCAATAAAGTTTATTCACTCACTCACTCGGCTCGGTGCTTGCTTGATGGCACGTGTGCGATGAGCACTCCGTGCTCTCTGAATATACACGAGAGGGTATCACTGACTTTAATCACATAGAGAATCGCGGCACCCGTCATAGTTTTAGCTGTTAGCTGTCGTGCTTCTCACGTGTGCTTTAAGAGCGTTAGTTATTACTACTCACGTTTGTCAAGGACGTGTCCCTCTGCAAAGAAGGTAAAATTGTCCAAAACAGTAAACACATGACCCCACTACATCACCTAGAAACAGTGGGCGCATAGTGCCTTAGATAATAAATATGCTTTCGAACCGCTATATATGTGCCACTATAGCGGCCATCAGAAGTGTGACCCCTCCTGGATCATCATTTGTATAAAATTTGCAGGCCACCTGTTTGACGCAGAATGTTCGAAGTGGCGTCAAATGACTTGGCTTGTTCCTGAGAATAAAATTACTAATTGAGATGAAGCACAAAGCATGTGCGGGATTCGCAAAGACGACCTTTCCGCCCCCAAACCGTTCATTCCGAGGGCCTTCAGACGGCCATTACGACTGAACCGTTTGCCGCAGGAGGTTCCGGATATTGTCAACCGATACGTTGTGTTGAGATGCACACCTTTATAAAAATTATTAACCGATATAACGAGTAAATATACCGGATATAGCGAAGGTGGCTGTAAATCACAATAGTAGTGCGAAATCCATGAGGTAGATGGCGCCGCTTGTGTCTTCTGTTGGGCGTGAACAAACACTAGTGATTCTCCGCAGTATTGTTATTCATATTCAACTCTCACATTATTAGGGACGCAGACGAAATCAGCACTGGGAACATACAGGATCTTTAAGCTCAGAATTATCTAAGTAAATATCTCAGATAATTTTAGGAGTAAACGGCTGAACACTTGATATGTTCCTGTAAAGGGCTCCACCCTACAGCAGCGGGGCTGATTTATCCAAGGCATTATGGTTTAAGGACAGTGAAGTAAAAATATATTTTAAGCGGGTAGAAGTAACCAAGCAAAGGTTAATTGGCGGCTAAAATCAAGACAAGAGTAAACATTTACAAGTCATGGCTAGGTGGCTTGAACCACCGCCCGATTTAAAGGGTTCAGCCTTATCCATCCATCCATCCAAAGTTTGCTGACCGTACCGATGTACACCGATAAGTACCGACGCGCACTTTAAGCTCTCGTAGGTAAAGCTCTTAAATCGAACACTGAGGCAGTGTTGCCGGAGATTTTTTTTGCCGCTTTCCATGCGAAATTTCTGGGCAACCGCTTCGATCGAGATCCCTTGTTACCAATTTCAGTTGTTACCGGGACTTGGTGGGTCGGAGCAGACATTAGTTGCACGGTTCACTAGGAAGGCAACCACAGATCGCTTGTGAGCGCTAGGGTAAGCCGATTCAAAATGCAGATATCTTCCAGGGTGCGTTAGTTTTAGGAAGACGCTGAAGCACAAGCGATGCGCATCCCGCTTGACGAGGACGTCCAAAACTGAATGCTGCCATTCACCATCCCTTCCAGTGTAAAATTTATGGATGGCTCCGCGGCAGTCAGGTCGTCAGAGAAGCTTCGTATGTGCTACATATTTAGAATGCAAAAAAGTCTTCCGCGCCCCTCAAGAACACCTTTGGACATGCTGTGAACGAGTTGTTGGCTTTGTTTTCAATAGCGTCCATGGTCAGGTCGGCAGCTGTGACTGAAATTCACGCTCCCATTGCAGCTCCAAAAGTCTGCTTATATACCCTGCCGCTAAAAATGAAGTACGTGTGGGCAAAACAGAGCTGATTTCCGAACATTATTCATCAATTGATACTCTCCCTAAAAACAGTGCGGGCAAATACGCATGCAGCAAAGAGGAGCTTTTGATTAGTTTCAACCGTCGTAAACCTGCTTCGAAGTTATTCTTTTTTTTGTTCAGGATGCAGCGGGCTATAATAAAACAACAAATTAAACCCAGAAAAGGCATAAACGTGTTTTTCAACAGCCACAGGTCCCTAAATCTGCACCGCTGATTGTGTCACTGACTAAATTACAGGTGTTAAGTGCACTTCTCACGGTTCACTGTCATTTTTTCCGCTCCAAGAGTAATTAAATTTTTATAAGTGGCAGGTATATATTTATTTGTTGTTTGTTTGTCTGCCTGTCTTTCTATTTTTCTGTCTGTCTATCTGTCTGTTTGTCTGTCTGTTTGTTTGTTTTTTCTGTTTTGTTGTTTGTTTGTTTGTTTGTTTGTTTGTCACATCAGTAATCGCATTGATTCCAAAAATATCTAGCTATGCACAATCCTTGTGACATCCACGGTTAACTCTTGCCATTCATTTTTTTCTGAATTATGTAAGAAAAAGACCTCTTAACATCTTCAGCTTTACAAACCACTTCCCTCATATTATTTACATCATGCAGCCGCAGTGAAACTTAAGCAGACTTGAAAAAATAGTTCTAGGATTGTACACCAGCGCCTGAGAGAAATATGTCACGAAAAAGTTTTTATTGTAGTTGAGGGTTTGACGGCATACTGTCTGGTCAGGAATCATGGT
This sequence comes from Amblyomma americanum, assembly GCA_030143305.2. NCBI lineage: Eukaryota > Metazoa > Arthropoda > Arachnida > Ixodida > Ixodidae > Amblyomma > Amblyomma americanum. The sequence goes on along the minus strand of JARKHS020002652.1, from coordinate 7,692 downwards.
GATGCAGATTGCTCGTCACTGGCCAAAGTCAAAAGATTAAAAGACGTTTCGGGAGCACAGCGGCTCTCTTGTTCACTATGAAGAAATCGGCGCACGGATCCGTTCTTTTGTAGCACCCAGTAGCGTTTTTAATGATTTAGCATAGATAGGATGTAGAGTTCCGTCGTTCCTGTTTAATGTGTTAGAAGATGTCTGTATGATAAGGGACTCAAGATTCTGCCGTGCTGATGTGTTCTTTTCTGTTGTCAATATCTTTACTTGATCCCAGTTAATGTAGTGGCCGGATTCTTGCACATGCTCGGCGATGGCGTTAGATGCTGCTTTCTGGTTTCGGACGTCGTTCTGGTGCTCTCTCAGGCGTCTCCTGAAGTCCTTTGTTTCACCGATATATATTGATGAGCAATCGGCGTAGTCAATCTCATACACAACACCTGGAAATCTTTCACGAGGGAGCTTGTCCTTCACATTCACCAGTTCTGTCCGCACCTTGCCAGCGGGGACGTGCGCGATGTTGACGCCATGCTTGCGGAAAATACGAGCAAGCGCTTCGCTAATTCCCGCTACGTATGGGACAGCAGCTCGTTTTTCTTTTGGTTTTTCTGTGCTCTCGCGTTCTTCGGAGGCAGGCGGATTCGCTGGCATTCTTCTTTCGGAGTTCCTAATGAAGGAAAGAGGGAAGCCGTTTCTTCGAAGATCAGACTCTATTCTTTTCATTTCGCTCTTTAGATTGTCATCTTGACTGCAGACCTGTCTGGCACGGTTGATCAGGGAGACAACCACAGACCGTTTGCGAGCGACTGAGTGCACAGAAATGAAATGTAAATATCTTCCATTGTGCGTAGGTTTGCGGTAAACATTAAATATAAGGCCAGTCGGAGTACGGGTTACCGTGGTGTCCAGGAATGGGAGGCAGCCGTCGGTTTCTTCCTCAAAAGTAAACTTGATTCAGGGTTCAATGGAGTTCAGGTGGTCCAGAAAAAGGGCCATGTGCTTGCGCTCTAGGACACAGAAACAGTCGTCCACATACCTTAGAAATATTTTGGTCGCGGCTGGAAAGTTGTTTGGGCTTTGTTTTCGATGACTTCCATCGTGATGTTCGCCGCTGTCACCGAGATTGCTGCTCCCGTTGCTGTGCCGAAGGTATGTTGGTAAAAAGGTGCCATTATAAGCAAAATAGGTGTTAGCGAGACAGAAGCGCAATAGCACGCAAAGCTCTGCTGCGTCTAAAGGGGTCCGATCTTGCCATGAGCCCTCATCTTCGAGACGTTGCCGGCAAGCTTCAACAGCCAGATTGACACGTGCGCTGGTGAACAGTGAGCAGACGTCGAAAGATACGGGCATATCGTTGTCTTCAGGGACAATGGCTTTTACCTTGTCGACGAAATCGGACGAGTTCTTGACGTTCGTTTCTGTCTTTCTAACCAGTGGAGCCAAAACACCGTGAAGGTACTGCAACAGCGAGTGCACAGGAGACCTCCTGAAGTCTACTATTGGGCGTAGAGGGGTGCCTTCTTTATGAACCTTTGAAAGCCCGTATATGGCAGGTGCCGAGCCGTTCGTACAAAGCAGCTGATAGTAGAGGCGTTTCATAGATAGCGGAAAGCCCTCGAAGATTTTTGCAAGCATTTTCTGAAGAGATGTCTGCACCTTTGACGTGGGGTCTTTTAGTAGTCGACGATAGGTATTCTCGTCCTGCAGCAAGGCTTCCATTTTTTCTTGGTACGAAGAGCGGTCAAGGATTACCGCGACATTGCCTTTATCCGCAGGAAGGATTCCAATTTCATCGTTAGCCTGTAGACTACAAATTGCCTTGCGTTCATCTTGAGGCAAGGAGTAGTCTGGTGACGTCTTCTTCATACGAGACAGCACACCTATCGCCTTCGTCCTCAGTTCGTCTTGAACGTCTCGGCCCAGGAGTGTCACCGCTCCTTTGACGGCACAAGCTACGGCTACCCTCTTTCCTTCATCAGGAACACCGAAAGAAGAATGCCAGCGAATCAGCCTGCCTCCGAAGAACGCGGGAGCACAGAAAAACCAAAAGAAAAACGAGCTGCTGTCCCATACGTAGCGGGAATTAGCGAAGCGCTTGCTCGTATTATCCGCAAGCATGGCGTCAACATCGCGCACGTCCCCGCTGGCAAGGTGCGAACAGAACTGGTGAATGTGAAGGACAAGCTCCCTCGTGAAGGATTTCCAGGTGTTGTGTATGAGATTGACTGCGCCGATTGCTCATCAATATATATCGGTGAAACAAAGGACTTCAGGAGACGCCTGAGAGAGCACCAGAACGACGTCCGAAACCGGAAAGCAGCATCTAACGCCATCTTCGAGCATGTGCAAGAATCCGGCCACGACATTAACTGTGATCTAGTAAAGATATTGACAACAGAAAAGAGCACATCAGCACGACAGAATCTTGAGTCTCTTATCATACAGACATCGTCTAACACATTAAAAAGGAACGACGGAACTCTACATCCTATCTAGGCTAAACCATTAAAAACTTGCTTCATAGTGAACAAGGGAGCCGTAGTGCTGCCGAAACGTCTTTTCATGTTTTGACTTTGGCCAGTGACCAGCAATCTGCATCACAAGTTTTTATTGTAACATTTTCTTACGTTGCTGTAGGTCTTCCTGACCAAAAATTACCTCCCCTCTTGAGACATTGAAATTCCTTGCATAATCTGCTTCCTTGCATATTCGCTGGATTTTAAGAGAGAGAAGAAACCTTTATTTGGCCAGAGAGTTATATAGGGCCGGATTACATTGCCCTACTAGGTGGCCAGCAGGTTAACCCTACTAGCGACCCCGTGGGCGCAATTGAGGATCCGGTCTTGTGCGATGGCTGCCCCATCAGCCATTGTGGATGTACGCACCTGAATGGAAGCTGACGGGGTTTTGTTTTCTTTTTAGCCCTCCCCCGCTCCCCCGGACTCTTTCTTTGTGGGTATAGCTCGATTTCTGAATGTCATCTTGTATTTTTGGCTTAGTTTTGTTCCATCGCACAAGAATGTGTAATTCATGCATCTTTTTCGGTTATTTCCCCGGTAATACCCGTGTGTTAATTTCACTGTTCCCTGTCATATCTGCGCAATTTTTTTTTTAATTTCTCCGTCGTGTACGCTTCAGTGCCTCTCCTTTTGGTAATCATGTTAGTGATCTCCAACACTCTGCGTGATAGCGTTTCGTTGAAACTTGGTTTGGCGCATTGTTTTTTATAAAGCGGACAACTGGGCTAGTTGGTGATCCTTACATTCAATGCACATGGTAACTACCGCTAAAGTCAAGGACAGAAGGAAGATAGACGAACACCTTGTTTTATTTCGGACAGACATATTCAATATATAGGCAAACATGTACAATAAATCACACCCTAGAGCGCATGTGCAACGGCACCTTCTCGTTCATGAAATACAATTCTTTGGATGAGAAAGATAACGTTGGGCTGCTTACGCTCGACTGTCGTTCAAAGTGAATGAGGAATGCTTCCAGTATTTCGCGTTCCTTCTGGTCTTAACTTGCAAAAATGACCCTAGTCTGATGATAAATCGGAGCACATTTATCCTTGCAACGTTTGCAATGTGCCGCCAAGTGTCCCGGACCTGATAATGCCTCGACAGCCAGCTTGTGCTCCATTAGCCGAACATTGATACAACGGCCAGTTTGGCCGATGTAGCAATTCCCGCATGACAATGGAATTCTGTGAACCACATTGGTCCTGCAAGCCACATACGGCCTTTGGTGTTTTATCGGGCAATGGGGCTTTTTTCATTTTTGAGGCAGCATCAACAGCCTTAAATATTTTTCCGAGTTTTTCGGGTGCAATAAGCACTACTCGGATCTTGCCTTTCTGCGCCACCTTCTTTTTGCGGTGTGTCAGCCGGTGGATACAAGGCAGTGCCACGCATTTAGCCCGCTCATGAGCTTGTTGCTCATTCGTCGTTGCCTGTTTTGCACAGGGTATCATTTTCAACAAGCCTTCAGCGACAGATGTCACGAGTTCCCTAAGGAAGCCTGCCTTCGTCATGCGATCTGCCTGCAGGTGCACACTCTCATTCACCTTGTGTGAGCAGCATTTGTCTTGGCATGTCTTGGCGATACCTCTTTTTACTAATTTTGAATGGGCCGAATTAAAATTCAAAAGTTCTTTTTTAGACCTTGGCTGGTACATGTAGCAAACCCGTGCATCATTCAGATAGAGCCGGACACCCAGAAACTGTAAGCTGCCATCTTTAGGAAGCTCATGAGTGAAATTAAGACCATAGGCAGAAGACTTAAAAACTTCCAAGGTTCGTTCAACTAGAACCTCTTTTCTGTCATCCTGAGTAGTTTTCGAAAATACCAAGAAGTCCTTAACATATCTAAAGATCTTTAAAATCTTGTCGTTGTCAAGGCACGCTTCAATGCGCCTATCCAAACTGGCTAAAAACAATTCACTTAGTGCGGGGGTGACAAAAGAACCGATGCACACACCGTCACGCTGAACGTACATCCCACCATCAAAATTTACAAATGTGCTAGAAAGGTAAAACTCTAGAAGCGTTAAAAATTTATCTAAAGAAATACCTCCATCGTTTTGAAAGCCCGCAGTTCCTATAGATTCAATGCTCTCTTTCACTGTCATTAAAATTTCACTTTGAGAGATAGAATAAAACATGTTTTCAATGTCAATCTAAAAGGCAAAGTTAGCCCCAGAAGACAGCTCCTCTTTCGAGAGAAAGTCAATTAAATCTTTGGACTTGGCCACTCTGAACGGATCGTTAACAGAATGGAGCTTCAACCACTTTTGAATGAACCGGGAAAGGAGATCCTGCCAAGAGCCTCCTTCGGTGACAATCGCACGCAAGGGGATTTCAGGCTTGTGTGTTTTAGCCGAAAAGAATACTGTCAAGCCATTCTTGTCAACACCTTCAATCTTTTTTTTGCAGACTAGCCAAACTCAGGTCATTGCAAATGGAAATCGCAAGCTTTTTAATCCTTGCACCAGTTAAGCGTTTTTTTCACAAAATTGTTCTCTATAGCCTCACGCGCTTTGTGTAGGAACAAGTTTGTTGGCATCACGACAAACCCACCTTCATTGTCCGCAACAAGCAAGGTGAGTCCATTAGATTTTCAATAGTCAACACTAGCTTTCTCATTGAGCTTAGCCTTGCCAGAACGGTAATCCTTCCTTAGGAGACAATCCATACCTTCAGACATGCAACGACTTTGCTCCTCCTCAACAGCCGTGTTAGCAACCTTTTTCATCATTGAGACAAGTCCCACTGCCGTCATTTTACGCTCCGTGCAAAACTTTGGCCCGTGACTAAGCACATACTCAACGTCCTGTGGCAGGACACACCCACCAAGGCAGGTAACACTCCCTCGCACAGTGTTCTTCTTTTCACTAGTTTTCTTCCAGGTGCACAGCTTCGGTAGACAAGACTGCCAGAGGAAATCAGTCATACGTGGTCTAGTGTTCGTGGTGTCCGTCTTTCTTTCTTCTGTCCTTGTCTTTAGCGCTAGTTACCATGTGCATTGAATCTAACTGTTTTTTTTTGTTGCCCGATCTGTTGTGTATGTCCTATGCCTCCGGTCAGCGGCTATTCCGGGTAGTCTGGAGTGGCCTCTGATGCCGGTCTGCAGTCCGAATCTCTCTTCTGCCGAAAGTGGGCTGGAGTCCAAACTCACGGAGTGTGCAGCGGTGGACAGGTCGGACCAATTAACTATGGCAATGTTTGTTCTACCACTGCTGAAAGAATTTCCTGGATGAAATTCTCCCGGCACTCTCTTCTGATTTCATACGTAGGGTTGAAATAAATGGTTCAAAAATTGGTCGTTGACCTCACCTTGTGTACAAAGAAACACCTTGTGCATTGGCGGTCTTTGGTCAAGCTGTCTTTGCGTCTTTAAAATTCATCAACATCGTAGAGGAGAATACATGCGTTACTTGCCCCGTTGGGCATCAAGAGCTCATTGCCAGCGAGCATCCCTTCTTCTCAACGCCTATTTTACGCGAATTTCGCGTCAAAACATTACGGGGCCACGCGAGTTGCTAGAAACGTAATTTTTTTGCAAGCCACTACATGTACACTGACATGAAAATTTTAATCGCCTCCTTTAGGACGGGAACTCCGCTGTTTCATTTTAGGATTATCTACCCAAACTACACAGAAATAGCTTTAATCGACGAGACGTCTGCCTCGCAAATTTTTTGACGGCAGATGTACCTGTTTCAATGCAAGAGTGTTTAAGACGCCATTTGTGCAGAAAATCTGGCGACGCCGTTGTCGTCGGAGTTGTGAATGAAAGTTCCGGATTGTGGCACCTAACCACAGTTGCGGATTGGGACCACACTTCCCGCCGTGGCAGGTGGCAGTTAAATTAATGATTGGTCGCGAGAGTTCGCTCGGGGACAGCAACTTGAGTCTCACAAGCCCAATCGGTGGCTGTGCTTGAGACAGGCACATTCCGGGACAGTGCCGCACCGCTTAACCACTGCAGCAGTGCGCCAAGAGCATTATGAGGAATGTGGAGAATGACCCACTCCGCATATACGGCCGTGTAGGCAGAACTTAGGCGACAGGGAAGAGGCACTTGCGCTCGAGAGATATCGATTGCTAACGCATGGTGCTTTTAAGGATGGGTTAAGAACTATCTGACGGTGAAAGAAACGACAGTGTCTATGTCTGCGAATACCACTGAAGGTACCCACTATCGCTATCACGATATGCCCTTCAGACGGAGCTTAAGTCTCTCCTCAAGTTTTTTATGCTATGTTTTTTGTACCTGCCTTACAAATATTGTTTAGTGAGGTATTGCTAGCTTTGCTGCATTTACGATGCGTGCAGTCAATCTATCATTTAACTCACTTACGCCAAGGTATCCTATAAAGTCTTTATTCTGGGTCTCCCTCTAGAGACACCAGCCTGCTAAGTTTGCATTCCGGTGCCGGGCTTTCGTTGCAGTAAGTGGCAGCAACTATGAGAGACGGCTGATAACGAAAAGATTAGCGCTTCCAAGATTCCTCTCTATCTCTCTAGTCTAGACTGTTAAAAATAATAAGGAAAGCTAAAATTTAAAGCCAGGTAGTTGATACTGTCTGAGCTTGAGAGAGCAGTATGTTTGTTTAGTGGTGCTTAATAGGTATGTAATATTGGATAAAATAATATATTCTATAACTTGGCCTCTGTTATCTTTTTGTTGACTTCCCCATCAACACACTGAGCATTAAAATCCTCAAATACCAAACCGGACATTGTCATTTGTTCTAAAATTTCAGTTCGTTCATAAAGTGTTACTTTTCGGTGTGGTACGACATCATCAGAGGATACAGCGGTGATTTTGAAGCTTGCAGTGGGAACTTCAAAGGCTTCTAATTTAAACTTAAACTTCGCGAGTAGCAGTTTGATTTGACGTAAGAACAGCGACCCCCCCCCCCCCCCGACAGCCTACTTGCCTGTTCCTCGTCCCGACAAAATACACATTTCTTTAGAACCCTCACGTGCTGGTGTCCAAGATTCGTCCCTCGCAAGTCTAGCTCAACAAGGTACAGCGGTTTCAGATAATAATTCTATCAACGTAGTTATTTAAAAATTCAATTGCATTAAGAAATTATGTTTTATGCCTCTTTAGGTGTAAAAGTGGAGTAAAAGTAGTTTTTCTTCCTTTCTGGCACGCTCCAAGGCGCTCTGTCGCCACTCCAGCGCCGAC
>JARKHS020002651.1:0-38737 GCA_030143305.2 Amblyomma americanum | reverse complement strand
CCGATTTAACTCTGGCGTTCCACTACCATGCAGTTCATATCGGGACACGCTCGCTCTCTTCGAATTGCCTGTACCCACTCATCCCTTTGAATTTGCATGCTCTAACTCCTCTGCCATAGCATCAGCCTAAATGTGTTCAGCAGATTTGAAATTATGGTTTATGGGGTTTTAACATCCCAAAACAATTCAGACTATGAGGGACGCCTTAGTGAAGGGCTCCGGAAAGTTTAGACCACCTGGGCTTCTTTAAGGTGCACTGACATCGCACGGGCCTCTAGAATTTCGCCTCCATCAAAATTTGACCGCCGCGGCCTGAATCGAACCCGCGTGTTTTGAAAATTTGGAAGTAAACTGTACACGAAGCCCTTCATCTTCAAATGGGGCAAACACAAATTTATTTATATTGTTTTAGATAAGCGCACAGAGAAAGCAAGTGTCACAGTGGTTCAGCTATGGCTCAACTTGAAGTGCTTGGCCCGTTCACGTCTGCCGGGCCTGCTAATGTTCACTCCTTTCACAAAAAAGTGAAGTCTGACTACGATGTAAAATTTTAAACTTAACTAGGAAAGAACTTCTGCATGAAGATGGCAACGACCTCTTTACGCAGCCTTGCCCTGACCATATCCAGCACATCAAACATGCTCTCTGAATGAAGTTGGTTTTGGCTGCAACATTCTGTAAAAAGGTTATCAAGCTTCAGCACAGAATCATAGAGCTGTGCGAAAGGGTAAATGAATCCTACCTTGTTGCAGTATTTTGTGTACCTTGCAAGTTGACAACTGTTGACAAGTGGCTGATATAGTTAGGAGGCCAATGCGTATCTCACACTTTGCTTTTACGAGACATTTTCGTGCTACATAGCAAGACTAGTCGTGAGTTGCTCTTGGCTACATGCTGACTATGATCACGACACGCTCCAGCCTGATCAACCGGCAACTTCACTATCGTTCCTGCTGGCATGCGAAGTTGAGATTGCTCAACAGCGTCTTTATCTTCCGCATCAAGCAAGGAGGCCAATATAGATAGAATCTTCACAGTTTCCCTGTGATATGCATTTCACCAAGGCAAAAATGAAAGACAGTTTACTATAATTAAAAACTGCGATTATGATTATTTAAACTATAATTAAAAACTCAGCACGCTGAAGAGGGATACCTTCGCGCCATCTTTTTAGTAGGCATAGCCGGTATCGAAACCCGGCGCGAAGCATTGGTTCTGCAGGCGACCCGGCATTTTTTTTCATTTATGGAACACTCTCTCAATCTATCCAGGATGCTACATCTTTGCATTGCAGGTTCGTGGGAGACGAAATAATGATCTAAGCATGCCACTGAATCCTCCAAAGTAAGCACAAAGTGAGCACAACGCACAACAACGACAAAAAAACGACTCCCAAGCGCGTCACCGCGCCTACTTGTGACACTTGAACATTATCGGGGTGACCAGCATTAGTCAACCTCCTTGACTGGTGTTGAAAGCTCTGACTCATCATGTGCGTACACAATTTTCTAAGAGCATTTGAAAACACAGATTAACGATCGCTTTTTTTGCGGGTTTAGAGTGCGCGGAGTGAAACGGCTGCACAGGTTTGTTGCATCGCGGCTCGTAGGCCCAGCAAACGCGATTAGCATGAAAGGTGAAATTAATGTATAAAGATCTGGTGGAGTTATTTATAGGAAATTCATTCGTTAACACAAGCGGATGATGGAGAAAATGATACGAGCCTCTGAGTCTACTGAGTCGGCGTCGCCTTTCACAATGATTAAAAAATAATTAAGAAATCTAAAGATGTTGATTACGCCCAATCTCTCAAGGTGACTGACGACAGTCTTGTCACGTTTAGATAAAAACAGGTCACTTATAATCAGGGTTATGCACAACCCGATGCAAATCTCTTCCTGCTGAAGGTGTGGTTTTCTATTTCAGTTTATAAAAGTCGGCCGCAATTAAACGGCAAAATCTTCTAAAAAGCTGCTCACTGTCATAGCCACGGAGTTCTGGAACGCCACACACCCGAATTCATCAATATACTCCTCACCTTGTTATTCGTAAACGATAATAAAGATGCTTAATGTATACTGAACATGCACAAAGAGTTTCACCGATTGCTCTCGGACAAAGTCTAAAATATTTTCAAAATTCTGGACATGGGTACAACTTTTTGCAATGTGCCAGTTTCAGAAATAATTACCCGGAAAGGTGTTTCTGGTTTATGGGTTTTAGCACTGAAAAACACGTATAAGAATATTTTTGGAAGACAAATATTTCTTAACTAGCTTGCTAAGGTTTAATTGGTTACACAGCATTTTTGCTTTATCTTTTACTTTTGACATATCTATTTCATCGGGGCAGTTGAAAAACAAAGGACCCGGCTTCGTCAGCCTTGAACATCAGGGAGCGTCAGACAGCAACGCTTGGCGCTGCGGTTACGAACACGCCGATAACGATAGCGCCAGGTGTGTTCGCAAAGCACGGCGCCGCACAAGCCGCCCGTTGAGGTTTTCATCGCTCCGGTGACGTCATTGTGCTAATCTTTTTTACTCGCGACTGTACGTCAACTCCTTCTGATATGGAGCGGTCATGTTCCCATTGCGTAGCACCCTGCGACACTTGGCGTACCGTCGAGAGCAGTTGAGGCGCTTGGTTCTACAGCAAACTTCGGCCCCAACGAGAGAACCCGTGTCCCATCATCCGGTAGATCCAGAGCCTCCAAGGTGTGAGCGGTGCTCCGCAATGTCTTAGGCTGCTTTGAAAAGTCGGCCCGAAGTTGTGCCAGTTGCTGTGCCCAGATGCATTGGGGGTGAATTTTGTAGCCTACGGGTTGCGTTCTGGTCTCGCAAACTGAACGTCCTTGGTTCAATTCGCGGAGGAAATTTTTATTTGCTGGTGACGACATTCAGGGTTTTGGGAGCCACTCTTCTTGGAAACCTCCAACGACGCCGGGTTTCCTTTGCTAATGGGTCATATAAGGCTTCTTTTCCTGCCAGCTATGACACCGAAGTGCACAACAAATCTGAGAACACTGACGACACGAAACATAGAGTTTCATCATGCACGCAAAGAAAAGAGTAGCGCACATTCACGGAAGGCGCTATATGATTTTAAAAAATGGCTGTGGTTTAGCTCTGGTTAAACCTGGAGTGACGCGATAGCTACATCTGGCCGAGTGGAACTCGCTCATCGAATTGCAAAGTCTTTCGCCATTCCGTTTCGCTAGGCGTTCCTTCTTCATCTTCGTCCCTGAACGTGGATTCAATCTCTTCCCTCTCTCTCCCTCTCCACTCCCTCTCGCCCACTTTGTTTCGCCGGCAGCTGCTCCGCACCATGTGACCAACCACGTGACCAGCCATGGCGCCGCCACGGAGCTCAAGGGTGGCCACGCAGCTCAAGGGGTGCCCGCTGAAGGCTCGAAGTGCAAGCCTAATGTAGCTATCGCTACAAAACAAGAACAATATTGCGTAGTCAACCGAATTATGCTATCCCACGTGCAATTTGGTCCAATGGTTAAAGATTTAAATATCAGGCTGCACTTCCCTTTTTTCGGCCCCTACATAACGAGTTGATAGGAGACGACCAGATAGAGGAAGCGTTCTGAGCCGAGTGGAAGGGGCCAATGGAGTGCAGGTTGACGGGATAAGTTATCGGTACCAGCGTTACGCAAGGCGGCGAGGATCATGATAAAATATGCTCATGTCCTGAAGAAACCGGCTGACCTCATTTTCTTCCGAACAACGAACCATTTTCGAGGCTTTCATTGATAAGGCGCGCCTTGTCGCGTCTCACCGTGCGTGGCCATCGCCTTGGCCGTTGGAGCCAAATAAGGCAGCCTCTCCGATAGAAGCTGCTCCGGACGCAATGGGCGGCCTGCTCTCCTGCTGTCGCGTTAACGATGAGGACGTCGACGCCCAGAGCGCGTTGTTGCCCGACTCCCTCCCGACTCCCGTCGCAACGAGGTCTATGGCGGCGACCATTGAACATACCCTCAGGGTGCGCGCATGGTCCTGCGACAGCGGTGGGACCGGCAGCACACTGACTCCCGGCTCGATGGCGGGCAGCAGCTCGGACACCCTGTACGGCGGATTCTTCGGGTCAGCTTTCTCGCTGCCAGACGGGTGAGTACACGGACACATTTAGTTTTTGATCCTTTCTTGGAACAGTGACCGCGGGCAACCAACACTCGGGCGCAAAAGTCAATTTCAGCCAACCAGCGTTGTTTGCTGCAATTCTTGCTACTGTGAGCTAAGCGTTTTCCGCTTAGCGATGGTCAGGTCATTGCAATAATAATGTGCTTCCCAGGGTAGCGTACGATGTGTCGCCTAGTTAACCTCCCTGCCTTTCGGTTCATCATTCTGTCTCTGTCTTCCATCGGCTGCAGTAACTGACAGCTGTTTCCGATCGGCAATGGTAGATAGCCTGTTTTCTCGTCAGCTATAAGCGCACAACTTCAAGCTACTCTTTCGACATGCGTGTATTTTTACAAGCGATTCTCTTTTTCAGCGCCGGCCAGCATCGCCAACTGGATAGAAACGCTTCCAGCATCACAATCACACCCCATCTTTCGAAAAGTGTGCAATAAACGACTGCTTTTAGAGTGTAATCACTGCATAATCAGTGAGCACCTTGATATTATTGAAAATAAACGCATATGCGCTTGCTTCTGCATTTGCGATCCCTATCTCGATTCCGTCCTTATCCTATATGCGTTTATGCTACTCACTCAGCCCGGTCGAGGCATTTCACAAGGTTCATCGGCGGCCGCTGCCACCCGTGCTGCTACATTACCATTCATTAACATTGCGCTCAGCACGCGCTGTGGTCGTAGTCACACAATTGCCGGCCCGTGCGTCCCGGACGCATGGTGTACCGGCAAATGGCGCGCCGCTGCAAAACAAAAACGTGCTGCACCAATCAGCCCCCGCGTCGTCTGTTCTAGGGCACCGATGGGGCGGCACGTAGTCTGTGCTGGCTAGTTTTCTGTACAGCTGCGTCATGCGAACTGGCACAAGCTACGTATATGCATCCATATAGGCTTCCCTATATCGATCCATATAGGGAAGCCAGCTGGGCGGCTCTAGCAGGGCAGCATGTATTCCCCGCACCAATGCGCATTGCTCACGAAACAAAGATTTCGACGACCGTGGTGATTCGGCGTGGCGGTCCATCATGCGGCTCTTCCAGAGACTAAATAGTCCCAGCAACATAAACGATCATATGGCACAGCACTGTTTTTGTATTTCTTTCTCTAGAGTCTGGTGGAATCGGCCTTGTTCACTTATTCGTGCATCAGCTTGTTTCGCGTTTTTTCTTTTTCAAATCGTCAAACCACCCATTTTTAGTATCTGTGCTTATTAGGCGTCTCAGTGCGCGTTTGCCTTTCCTATTCGTACCGACGGGACACACTCGTGAGGGGCCTTTATGGGGATTCCTTAAGGAATTTGCTGACACCTTCAATTTCCTCACTGCGCGTTTTTCTTTAGACTACCTGTATAGCCTCTCCAGAAGGCAGATGACTCAGGCGCTTACAGAATATTTGTTCTCTGTACCGTTGTATCAGCAACCTTTTCTGGAGTCCCTTGACACCAGTGTTTTAAAACGTGATAGGCGCATGTGCATTTCTTCTGCTGCAAAAACATTCTTCTTTAAACTGCACACATCCACGCTGTCTGTGAGGGCATGGCTTCATGCTAAGGAGATGCTTGCGCCATGGCGCTGAATTGCCGCCTGCGCTATACACCAGAGACAATTGACCATTGCTTTATTTTGTGCATTGATGCTAAATTCTTCTGGGAAATTTTACAACAAACAATTACGAAGGACATTGACATCACACCCCACAGTATCCGTTTTTTTGCCTGTGGAGAAAAACTCCGCCATGACGGCTCCGGGTTTCATCATGAATAAAGGCGCATCTAGCGAATGCTTGGGTTTCATATATCAACTCTTCCGATCCAGATGTCGGCGCGCTTTCGCTACGTATATCCTGGCCTAACAGAGCTAGGCCATCAGCAATTTTTTTTACCTCATGTCTGTTGGACTTTACCTTGGTCTGGACCATGCAGGCATAAGCGATTGACCTTTTTACGAGCTTCGGGTGTCCAAAATTGTATTGCAGGATCGCCTTCTCCCATTTGGTTTTCTATTCCCAACAGGTGTGCGAAGCGCCTTCCGTGATTTCAAGGTCCAGGAACCGGATTGTTGCTCGGCTGGGTGGATCATAGGTGAATTGGATCCAGCCCTTCGAATTCACGTTCAAAGGCTTTCGTTATTGCTGTAGTCTCCAGCCTGCCTACCTGTTTACCATCGAAGCAAAGCAAAAAATCACCCACTGTCACCACTTCGCGCACTTTTTCGTGCACTCCCAGACACCCTTAGAGCGTGTGAGGGTAGCGGTCTCGGTCACAATGGAGATGCGCCCTCGAGTCAGCGTGGCAAGCTCAGCCGGAGACCAGCTACCAAGTGACAAGGGGGTTGGTCGTTTGGTGCCCGGCTTTCGCCGGTCGCAACCAGAGAATAGGTCGGAGCCAAAGGTTCACAAAACCAAAGTTTATACAGCTAAGATACAATACAGATGATTTCACAATCACTCGTACGAGCACATATAAAGTGATTTACAAATACAATTCAACTTGTGCAAAGTAACTATAGAGAGAGATTACAATTCAACAAAATCTTTGCACCTATAGTGCACTAACACAGAGAGACAAATAATGAAAACACAATTTTTTCACCGGGCTCTGCGACAGTCCGACGAATTGAGGAGCACGACGGGGCCGATCCGCAGACTGGCGCACGTTGCCTCGCTGGTCCGTCCGTGGCTGGTCGATTGGTGTTCTCCCGGGAGTCGAGCGGGTGCGCTTCTCCGAAGCTTAAACGGCGGCTCGGGCTAACAGACAGCGGTTCAAGCCCCTTATTTATAGACGCAGTCCACGTCTGTTGGTTCTTCGCGCCAGGGCAGGCGCGCACATAGACGCTGCTTCAACGGCACAAACTCGTTCTCCTTCTTGCGCCAGGCGCGCGACCCCATTGGTCGAGCGCGGAACCACCTTCTAGAACAATCTGGGACATTTGCGGTACGCTGAGTCATCGGTGTAGGAGCGAAGGGGAGAGGGTATTACTTTGGCGCGGTCAAGGTTTACCCCCTTTCCGTCGACAACGAGCAAAACTTCTCCGTCATTCGAGAAAAATCGACGCCGCGCGCGGCCATGCCCCCCTCGGCGCCGCGCCGGCGAGCTGAGTTGCAGCAGTACGCAAAGCTACGCACTCTCCGGGGGTCCTTCCCCGCTGTTTTCGTTTTATTTTACCGCGCGCGGGCGCGATTGCTTCTGCGCACAGCCGGTGTTTTTCGAAAATGCGCCGAATTTTGTGACACCCACATACCTTAAGCACGCAACCACCCCTAGATTGTCTAGAGCAGGTTTTAAGCTATGGTTGCCTTTCGCACGGTAGCTACGGTTGCATTTCGCCACCGTGCGAAAGGCAACTGTAGCTTAAGGTAACGGTTCCACGGTCGCCATCTTGCGAGTAGTTCAGATTCTGCCACCAGGCTACGCCAGTAATCTACGGCTGAGGAAGCCTCTACCCGTCTTGGCCCGAGCAACCTGACATTGTTTGGGTTGAGATGTTGAGATAAGTGCCCGATCCATTCTCGACCAAGGGTGCCCCGAAGGCTTTTTTTGTTGTTGTTGTTGCCTAGCGGGCTTTCAAAAGCGGATTATAAAGCCCGGCTCCTTCCCCCTGTCGTTAGTGGGGTTGCTGAAAGCGTTCGTAGGGGTGCCTTCACCACTCTCTACGCCTCCTCCTAGCATGTTCTTCCAAAATCACACTCGACAGCTGGTCTCCAGTACGCTAGCTTGCCTAACGCGCATGACACCAATAAAGAATGGACACCGATCGTCAATTATTCTTATCCCTTTTTCACTGTTGCTGCCACGGAAGATTTAGCGAGTTGGTTATACACTCTCCACATGACATCACAGTGCAAATTTAGGATAAGCGAAAAGGGAAAGCAGATGCCAAAAAGGGGAAACTGCGATATCATGCCAATTATTTATCTTTCTGTCCCATGTTGATGCGACAGCCTATTGATGGCTGTTCCATCAAAGAACTTTAGTTGAAGTTGGCGCCTGTCTTGTCTCCTTCCTTTTGTCCTGGAGTTTTGTGCTGTGCAAATAAGCCATAACGGTTGATGCTATAGTAATTACAGTAGGAACACTCCTGTACTGGATTTTAAACAGCCAGCTCTGGCGCTAAACAATAATTTGTTGTTAAACATTGTTATATATATATAATATATATATATATATATATATATATATATATATATATATTATATATATATATATATATATATATATATATATATAGATAAAACAATTATGAATAAACTCAACTTCAGTCAACATTCGTCCCTGATACATAAGTTGGTAGGTTACAGAGTATACGGAAGTGGGCGATTGCCAATTTCTTATTACCTTTGAGAAGAATCGACATAGCGGAAGAGGCGCCAAATCGCTATCAAGAGGTTAAGCACTCCGTAGGGCGCCGGAACGTATTGATGGGCACTTCATAAAAAAATATTCGCCGTACATGCGGCGGTTTTCGATCGTGAGGAGGATTCAGACTAAACTTATTGGAAGAAAGGAGGTAGGGGTAGGAGGCGGCTGTGCAGGAATTTTGCCAGAACAAAGGTCAAAGGCGGGGGGGGGGGGGGGGGTGGCTTGTGTTTTAAGCACTTATGGCGTCCCCTTCCCCTCTCCAATTTGGATCCTCTACTGCGTCCTCTTCATTTGTTAGACGTAGGAGTATGATGTATCGAGTTTGCTTTTTTTAGGTTGCTTATTGCCTCTAGAATTTTCATTGCGTGCTAGCGGACGTATATCTTCCCGCCCTGCTTTCATTCGGAACAATTTTGGTGTACTGACCGGCGTGCTGAAATTTTTTTGTTTGATCAAAGATGCAAAAAGCGCTCGCGCGTGCGTGTGTGTGCAGTTTAAGAACAGCTCTTGTTGTTTTTAAACCGTTGCTTTCAGTGAACTAAATGATTTTCTAATTATCTAATCATTTTACTAGAAACAATCTTCTGCGGTATTTCCTTTCACATTGAAACCGGATGTGAGAACTAGGACGCTCTAGAAGAACGTGCTCTCCTGTCTTGCTTCCCGTTATAATGCACACGCTAAAAGCAGAGTGCATGGCTTGATACCTTTCGAACCACTTTATTGGGTGGAATACTGTTCTTTCTTAGCTTGTAACCATACTGTATTGTATTCATTGCACAGGGCACACGGACGCAAGAAACTTGTACTTACGCATTGAGGCCGCCCTTTGGTTTCATGCGTTGCTAGCAAATAATTTCGAGATGTAGCATTTAGCGTACATTCACACATCAGCTCTCAATTTTTATCCCATACAAAAGCGTCCATGCTTGCCAAACAATTTTTTTCTTGAAATGCCAAATAATTAGACGCACCGACCAGATCGCATTCTGTCGGATGTGGCGTCTGCCAGTATTTTTTATAAATTTGTCCAGCGGTAATGCTGTACAGCGGTTATGCTGCATGTGGACAAACGGAAATAGGTTAATTGTATTCGCCAAAGTTATCGCATGCTTTTATGTCAGCCTTGCTAACATGGTTAGACGACACCTTTCAGAACACAGCAAGACGACATGATTCAGAGCAAGCTTCAAACAAAAATGCATCAAAATGGGCGCTGAGACGGCGGATGGGTCTGGCGCCCGGGTGACACGAAATCAGCCTTGGTTGAGATAAGTGCAGCATTCTTTAGCGAAACTCACTGTCTGTTGACGGCTTTGTTTTTGTTTAATTACTTTTTTGAGCGAGGGAGGAGGTGTGGCCGCAAATGACGATTCATTCTCACCGCTTGATGTGGGAGGTATTTTACTTGGCTGTTTCCCACTTGCATGTTCATCGAAAACATCCTCGACAGCTACTGCGGCACGTTAGCCTTAATATCGGCACCGGAACACACTCTAAAGTTAAAAAAAAGATCGAAAAGCACGACTATAGGGCTGGCCGTCAACTGAAGCCTTTACTTCTTTTTTGAGCGTGAAGTGCTTGTGCTATATACCAACTTTAGTCGGAGGGCAGAAGACGAACGCACCAGCGCTGCCACTCAACGTAATTTTTTTTCTGATAAATAATAATAATACTATTATAATAACTACTATAAGCTCTAGTTCAAAGCCAGTGCTCGTCATTTTTTCGTTCTAGACCTGACGTACCCTTCAACCAAGGTGATGGTTCGTTCTCGCAGCAACTCTCTGCTCTGAATGTGAAACTGGATTCTTTGACAACTGTTTCTGCACTGATGGTGAAAACAGAACAACTATTACTGGTCAAGGAAACTAGTGAAAAGGTTACTTCAACAGTCGAGGACAATCAGTCCGCTATTGATTTCCTTTCGTGATGGTATGACTTCAGCGCATGCTACTGTGACCACTGATCAGGCCAAGCTTGAAGACCTTCGATCACAAGTTCAATCGCTGTCTTCAACAGTAGCTCCCCAGACATAGGTTAATGACATAATGAGTGAAGAAATAAATAATCTCGAACAATACCGCAGAAGATTTAACTTCGAGATTCACGGCCTTCCAGTCAAATCTGATGAAAACCTGTACTCTTTCTTAAGTACCTTACAAATCAAGCTAAACATAACCGATTTTCAAGCAGCAGATATCTCAGCAGTACATCGGCTGCCATCCAGGGGAGATTATATTCTGCCGCTTCTAGTGCAAACTCAGCCAATTTCTGTCAAGAAGAAATGGTTCGGGGCTCGGAAGGGCCTTCCTGATTTGGTGCTAGACGATCAGTCTCCTCGGCTGTGTTTTAACGATAAGCTGCCTCCGGTTAATCGCGAGTTGTTCCGACTATCAAGGTTTCGGGCAAAGAAAAGGGTTTTGAGTTCGTCTGGACCAAAAATGGGAAGAACTTGCTAAACAGACAGAAGGCGCACCTCTTATTCGCATGAACAAGTTTTCGAATCTTGAAAAACTAACCTAACCATGTCTGACATTGGTGTCATGAAATGTTCCGATTTTTGTGAAGTCCAGAAGTTATTTCAGCTTCACACAGGCAATTCATTTCAGTTTACTGATGTTAATATTCGCAGTATGCGGAAAATTCTTCTTTCATTTATTTAATAATCACATTCATGTGAAAATCAGTAATATCCTTTCTTATTCTTCGAGGTATTGAACTAGAAATCGGCATCCTATTGCAGATAGCATCATTAAACTCGCAAGTTATTGTTTCAAAACATTCCTTTTTTCCTAGGACCATGAGTGAATAAAATAATCTCACCGGGAATGTTGTCAGGCCTTCTATTTATTAGGAGAACATCTAAACTGAGTGATAATACTGAGCTTAGGACGCTTTTTCGCTCTTTTTTAGCATGTATTTGCCCTCTTGTTTTTGTTTGGTATGTTCCAGTATTTTTGTATCTTAAGATCTGTTTTGTACCTGCTATGACCTTTTCTGCTCCCTTTAAGCTTGTCTTTGCGCTGTTGTTTTTGTTTAGCATGCTCTTGTATTTTTCTATTTTCAAAGCTATGTTTCCGACCTGCTGTGGCCTTGTACAGGTGCTGTCAGAAGTAAATGAAAGGCGCGACAGTGTGACAAACCGTGTCGTAGCTTTTTCTAACGCCGCTCGCATAACTGTTTAGCTCGGTCGGCAGGCAGCGCTGTCGCCGGACCCCTATCTTGTGCGTCCGGCGATTACTCTCGGCGGCTTGACCGGGTGCTTGTTGCTTTTAAATCGCAACACCAGGGATTTATTTGGCGCTAGCTGCGATGCGTTTAAAGAGCGGTTCGCGCCGTTTGAAGCGGGTAGGCAGTTGACACGTGCGGCCTCCGACACTCAGCACACCCCGCTATCAACGGCCTGCTTTGACTGTTAAGTTTAGTTGTGATGTTGCCATAAGCGGCGTGTCTTGGAGCGTTTTTTATCTCTTGTTCCCAAGTCGAAAGGCTTCGTTTCGTCTTTTCGGGCAGGAGCGGCGCTTTACACAAGTCGCGCAGCCGGAGCTCGAATGCGGATTAGAACCAAAATCCAGCGACACCAGTAATGCTGCGGTACTGGACGCCAAAATTAAGTGTGCCGATAAACGCAAGTAAGAGAAAATAAGTTACATATTTGTAATTTACGAAGATTTAAAACACGATTTGAATTACCTTTTAAAATGTTTTGTTTGCTTTTTGTTGGAGAGTACACCGCCTTTTTAATCAAATAATGCGCTCGTTCGCGTTCCCTCACAGCAGCGGCCAGCGGATCTCACGCCATCCACCTCGACTACTCTGCGGCTTACTTGCCGCTAGCTGCCGGCGTATCTCGTCATATCGACGTCATTGCGTGCAGCTGCTCGCTTTTTGTCAGCGTTGATCTGAAGCGCTCGGTTACTTTTTGTCACCGTGCTATGTTCTCTCCGGCTACGTGTGCGCGTTAGTTTTTTGCCGTACCAGCCGCAGTTCCGTTCGTATGGTTTTGATGCTGGGATCTTCGGAAGAACGGTGCGGTTTGAGACGAAGAACGCGCAGCGTTCGAAGAACTGCATGGTGCTACGTGTACGAAAGTGTGAAAGTGAAAACTGCTCTGCTGGCATCGCATTGAAACGGTAGGGTTTTACATTCGCTTTGTTAGTGTGGCATGCCGTTTCCAGTGGTTTCCAGTGAAACAGCGCAACGGCACAAGGCCAGAGGACAAGAAAGGACGATACACAGCGCTGACTAACAACAGAATGTTTTATTCAGTGAGCCATGCTTGTAGTGCCTGGAGTGCCTGTAGCAGCCAAAAATGTCTGTCTTCCGTGTGTTATAAAAAGCAGCCTTAATTTCAGCTGGAAGTTCAGCGCAGTTTGCAGCACTCTTATGCCATTTACGCACAGGAGGCAACTAGCTCGTTCCCTGTTCGTGCAACGTTTAAACTTGTATCGTGGGTTACTTCGGCAACCACTTGTGTCACTGTTAAGAGGTGTGTGCTACGGTTGTCTACTAACAAACTGACTGGTTAAAAACATGCTCGGTTCTGTCTTCTTTTGCGCGCTAAACTCAATCGGTGCAATTATGTTACAACCCATTGCTCGCAAATTCCGGTGCCCAAGAACTGCTCCGGAAGGAGGAGATATAACTATGCCTATAGCTGTACTAATTATTTAAAAGACGTCCTGTCTTCTTCTATGTCTGTGTCCTAGTTATTTGCGCTAGTCTTTTAATTAATTATGACACAACAACTAGCCCAGCTTTCCACATTTATAGTTGTACTTCTCGGGCATAAATACAAATAGTTGGGCCTTGTTGTTATTACCTTGAACTTCAGCGCGACAAACGAGGCAAAGACGAAAGAAGAAGTCACTATCTTCTTTCTTCTTGTTTCTCTCGAGTGTCACGCTCAACCTTGAGACATTTGAGGATTTACTTCTCCCGCCAAAATCATGTGGTTATGATGTCGCGTTTTTGTTTTTAACTACGACATTATACTTCAGTTGTCCGCACACTTCGAAGAGGCCACTGACCCCGCACGATAAGTCGCCATGTTTTGAACGTACGGGCTTGTATGGAAGTAGCGCTACCACTCTATGTCTTCCTTGCTGCATTCTTCATTTGATCGTGACAGAGAACGTCAGACCGCTCTATGAGCTTCTAAATCTTGTGTAATGCACAGGTTGTCTTACGACTTGAAAATCGTTTCGTCGTTACTACAGCTGGGCTAGCTGGCTAATTTTAGAGTCTTGCAGACGCGACCATTACTGTCGCAGAAACAAATACATTTTTTTTTCAAATAGAGGGTAGAGGGTACTTCAACTAATATAGAGCATTTATAGATAACCACAGTCACTAGGAACGACACTGAATAAATTTAGCACGTCTGCCGTTTCTGTGCTTTGAAATTAAAGGTTTGGGAGGTCTAAGGGGCACTGTGATTTCAAAATGGCCCCCACGATAGCAACCGGTGCTTGCGCACTCTAAAAAGCATTTCTTTTGAGTAGGTGTTCTGAGAAAAATTTGGTTCACCGTCTCAGTCAACTTCAGAAAGTATATGATCTCTGAAACAAAGCGTTAAACATTATACAAGATTTAAATCGTTCGTAGCACTTTCTCACGTTGTTTCTGTCATCATCGAACGAAGAATTCCATCCCTGAGGGCAGCTTCTTCCCGTGGAAAAGCTAAAACGATGCCTTTCGACTTCAGCACAAGAAATAAAACGGAGCACCGCGACACGTCGCTCATGACAGAAAAATGACTGAACTAAACAATCACGCTGTAGGCTGTTGAAAGCGGCGTGTGTTCATTGCCGGAGGCCGCACGTGTCAGCTGCCGACCCACTTCAAACGAACCGTTCTTCGAACGCGTCGTATGGATGGATGGATACGGCTGAACCCTTTAAATCGGGCGGTGGCTCAAGCCACCTAGCCATGACTTATGAAATTTTACTCTTCTCTTGATTTTAGCCACCAATCAGATAACCTTCGCTTGGTTACTTCTACCCGCTTAAAATCTACTTTCCCTTCACTGTCCTTAAACCCCAATGCCTTGGATAAATCAGCCCCGCTGCTTTCCACTGTAGGGTGAAGCCCTTTACAGAAAAGTATCAAGTGTTCAGCCGTTTCCTCCTCCTCTCCGCACGCAATGCACAACGTGTCTATCTCAAGGTACCTGACTCTATATGTCTTAGTCCGCAAAACTCCCGTCCTGGCCTCAAACAACAAAGAGCTTCCCTACAATTATCATAGATATTTTCTTTGGCAATTTCCTGCTTAAAAATCCTGTATGTTCCCAGTGCTGATTTGGTCAGCATCCCTGTTTTCCACAAAGCTCTCTATGTTTCTTTAACCTTTTTCTTAACTGATAACTGCTGATTTTCCCCCTACTGCTGTCCAGATATTTGCTTGTCAATTTTCTAGTCCACTTTCTCCATTTCGTATCAGCATTCCTTATATACAGGTTTCTGAAAACTTTTCTAGCCAACTGCTTTTCCCTAACTTTTCTCAATCGCTCCTCAAATGCTATCTTATTGCTAGCTTCTCTGCTCTCGAACGACGCCCATTCCATATCAACTTGTACCCCCTGATTTGGTGCATTGCCATGTGCTCCCAAAGCTAGCCTCCCAACGCCACGTTGTTTAATTTCTAACCTTGCTTGAACATCTGGTCGCATGCACAGGACCGCATTACCGAAAGTCAGGCTGGGAACCATCACCCCTTTCCAGATCCCTCTTACCACTTCATACCTATTTAATTTCCACAGTGCCCTATTTTTCATGACAGCTAGCTCGCATGTCGTAGCTAGCACCAAAGACGACCCTGGTGTTCAAATCTGAAAGCAACAAGAACTCCTTCGAGCCGCCGAGAGTGGCCGCCGGACGCACAAGATAATGGTCTGCTGATAACGCCCGTCGCTTCGACCGAGCTAATCAGTTATACGAGCCAGCGTTAGAAACCGCTGCAGCATGGTTTGCCACGCTGTCGCACCTTCCATTTACGGCCGAAAGAACCTGTACACAAGAGCGCAGTACTCATAACTAAATAATGAGAAAACATGGTCTAGACAGATTCGACTAGTGCGAGATTATAGCAGGGGTCTTCTGCCATGTGCGAATGTCTTTGAAGTGCGTAATTAACAAGCATAAGTTACGTCTCGTTTTAGTCGCATTTTAGTTCAGCATTTTCAACATAAAAATTGCATAACAGGCTAAGAAACGCCAACGTGATATGTTTCTTATGCACTAACTTCAGCTCATTGACTTTGAAGAAAACAACTGAAATTGAGATTTCGATCTGGACTTGCCCTGCAACGTTTGCACTGAAAGTTTTTGCGCTAAAGTTAACGAAGAAAAAGGAAGTTATCAAGACGCATAAAGATATGCTTGCATAGAAACGATGAAAGCTAAACACTGCAAGTGCTCACACTTCCTCAATCTTTGTAGAGCGCGCGGTCGTTTTCTAAAGATTTTTAAATAATTATAATGTATAATGTATAAAGTTATAATGTATAATAATTATATTGTTCTATTGCTGTTATTTGTGTAAAAGGCCAGAGGTAAATGTAAGACTACATTTGTTTTTCTGATGTCGGAAATAATTTTGGTAGCTTGGACTTAAAAAGCTATGAGCATTACAAATTTTAAACCCAGATATCTCAATCTCATCAACTCTTCTGTTGTGCTTGATGAATGTAATTTTGCCGCTTCAATCATAAGCACAGCGATTACCGGAATACCTCCAGTTTTGAACACTCGATTTTCACCATTAGCGGTGATGACAACGACACGACGTATTTCCTGTGCTTAAATTTTTGTAAAGCTGAACTGTGCAGCTTGCGTGCAGTCAGGTAGATAACGCGGTTAAGATTTTGAGCAAATCCTTCAATCTTGCAGTAGCTAAATGGTCCTGTAAGGAACTCGTCTCGTGACGTCCGACCTTGCTCTCCCTTTGGTTGGCTCGCATATTGCTTTTTTAGTCCTCGGAGTGTGTCTGTTCTCTTCCGCCAAGTGTTTCACCATACCTTCTTTCGTTTCTTTATTCCAGAGAACCGGATACCTTATAAAATGGAAAGGGTACTCCAAGTGGAACTGCATTTTGAAACTAAAGAAAAACCCTAATCGATCCTGTCTGTGGGAATTTAGGCGCCCCAAGCAAGCCATCACCCCGGTGACTAGAAGCTGCTTCTAAGCAGGTCCTTTAGTAAAAAAAAACAAAAACAATCTTGCCAACAGCCGTTGGTCCAGCGGACTTGTCAAGGTGAACCTAGACCTGGATGCCTTTCGATGGATTTTCAACAGGAAGGGAAACGCCTCGAAAACAGTTGGATTCTTTGCGATGCAGCAGACTTTTCGAAGCTAAACTTCCCCTTTGTGCGGCATGCTCGTGAAACAAAAATTGGAAGTCCTGTCGCGCTTCAATTTCCACTGCGAGTACAGGCTGTTGTGACACGCAGAAAGCTTTCAAGCTCTGTGCAAACTCTCCAACTGTTCTTTGTGTCAAAGGTGACTTCATGCAGAACCTAATCCACAGAAATATGTCCTCTTTCATGTTTTCATTAGTCCTTGGCCTTTCACTTTTGTTGCCGGCATGCTGTTTGCAGTTTTTGTTTTCTGAAATAGCATTCATTCTTGCATTTTAATTTGTGCTGTGGTCCAGAGTTGCTTAAAAATGAGTTCGGACGCTATGCGCTTAGATGTTGCTCAACGCAGCATTGCATTTACCCTGACAAATGAGACTTTTGAAAATCTTCAGCGACAAAACTCTTGTGGAGAAATATTTTGGAGATAGAAACTCTTACATTCCCCATGGGATACCCGTCCCAGAGCGTTTAAAGGTTGGTGCCGAGATAAGATTTAGACGCCTCTCCACCTCAGTACATTGCCGCTAGAGAAAAATGAAGAGCAGAACGAGAGAGGGTTTACTTAAAAAGGAGCGCCATGTAAATAATGCCTGTGATAAAGAAACTTCTGTTTACAGTCCGCATAACCAGACAAACAAGGACATCATCGTTCAGGCTTTACAAGAAGTAAAGAGAATGTAAGGTCAAGCAGTACCGTCCCTTTCTGAACTGAACAAGTCCATTCATGATTTTGAGGTAAGGTGACTTCGACAGGAGGAATAAATCAGAAGCCTATCATCACTGGCTGAAAACTGTCCTTGCTTAAAAATTCCGAAAAGGGGTAGGGGAAGGTTCAAAAAGCACCGATAAAAGGAACCTGCATTCTAAAGGCAGCGCGATAGTCCAAGCACTAGAGAAGATATAGGAAAGCTATGGGTTGAGCTAATGCCAGTTGGTTGTGGCAGACGGTGGAGCGGTACTACAGAAAATTACTTTTTCTGACCGTGACTGAGGGGATCTGTGTAGTGGCAGGTATCAAAAAAGAATACCGGTGTAGGTACAAATGGCAATCAGGATCTTTCTCTCCCCGACAAGAAAAGCGGCCGTGCAGTCGCAGCGCTCTTAGACAACCACTTTGTGAGTAACGTTTTTTGGGGAAATATTTGTTCACCTGTCCCTAATTTACCCTCACTTCGTGTCATCATTAGTACACGCAATAACTACCTGAAAACTGCTGTGTTCACAACACCAGGATTAGCAGTGGCCACGCAGGTGTATTTTGGGCGCAAAGTTGATAATGCCACTGTGGAGTTCGCAGTGAATAGAAGAGAAGAGCTCAGGTCGCAGCCAATTTTAGTTAAAATAGGTGATGACTGTGTTGGCAGCAAACAAACTAACTGGACAACCCTGTGCTTTCTTTTAACTGACAGCAGCCGGAGGCTCCTGCAAACTGATTTCACATTAGAGAGAGTCTGAAGGGCTTGAGTGAAGAAGCTAAGAGTGTTGCGAAAAGAGGAGTATCAGTATGGAGAGTCGGGAAGTTCCCGTCACGGTCTGTTTGGGCTTAGATTTGAAATTCTTGCTTATGGTTCAAGGAATGCGGCCTTCATCTTGTAGACACCCACGTGCTTTGAATCGCACGTATTTAAAGCAACGAAGCTGATCTGGCACGATCATAGAGGAGTTTAACGAGCCGCCTGCTCTGCGCAATCTCAAAAACATGAGATTTCTTCGCTGTAGAAAGGCAGTGCCACTATTCAATATTGAAAGTGCTTTTGCGGTTCCAGGCATTTTACGCATGCACATTATAGTGGTTAATCGCCTAATTGATGGCTTTCTTGTTGAAGCTATGGACAAAGACAACCGCGATAAAGCTATCAACTTAAGCAGCAAGGGCGCTCACTTAGAAGCAGTTGTTCAGGCAATTAATAGCTGCGGTGTAAAACTCGAAGTGTGGCAGGAGCAAAGAAAAGGGAAAAAAAATACCTGTATTCAAAGAAATGCTTGCGAGCGCCTGCTAAAAATGCTGCCAGAGAGACTCAATCGAAAACTCAATTCGGAAACAGAAAACACAATCATCACACTTTGGGATCTGATAAGCAGAATTTTGATAATTTTAAACGTAATACGACCGGTGGAAGCATTGAGCAAGAAACGGCAAATTTTCATACAACGTAATTAGCACTTGAACTATAGGACAGGAAGGTTACTGGGGCTGAGCGAGATACGCCATACTATATTAGCATATCCTTGCCTGCCATGCCTAAAAGAAACACAGTCAAGTCTTTGGGGTGGTTTTCTAGTGAAGGCATTGGGGAAAAAAACTGACATTCTGAAACATTTGCATTTAATAAGAACAGAAAGTTGGGCTAGTTGGTGTGGATTCATACTTGGCAGCGCAAAAAAACGAGGACAAAAGCGAGCGAGGAGACACAACACAAGCGCAGACTATCAACTTGAACTTTTATTCACAGAAAGGAAGCTTTATAGGCGTGATAAAACACAAAAAAAAACAAAAGGAAACGCCTTCAGCATAGACGTCGAAGATTTATTTTACTCTTTACCCCATGATCAGCTTATGAAGTATGTGAAGGACTGCATCACCGTGGATAATGACGAGGTTGTGTTTGTGGCGGATTGTGGTGTTTCAGTGGAAAGCTTCCTAGAGCTCCTATCGTTTTACCTTGACTCAACCTTCGTTGGGTGGGGCGAAAAAGTGTATGTCCAGAGGTCCGGCGTCTGCATTGGATCCCGTGTCGCACCTGTCTTGAGCGACATTTTCCTAAGCAGGATGGACGTAAAACTAGCGGAAGATCTTGCTGATTTTGCAGGGAGAGTCTTCCGGTACGTGGATGATTTTTTTTTATTTTCTTAAAGGATATCTCCCCCAGGGTTATCCCGGACGTCGTCAAGATATTCAAGGGAAGGGGCGACGGTCTGAAGTTCACATTTGAATTACCACAGTCAGGCTCCATCCAGTTCCTAGACCTTAGGATTGATTGCCACGCGA
Source organism: Amblyomma americanum (assembly GCA_030143305.2). Classification (NCBI taxonomy): domain Eukaryota; kingdom Metazoa; phylum Arthropoda; class Arachnida; order Ixodida; family Ixodidae; genus Amblyomma; species Amblyomma americanum. The sequence goes on along the minus strand of JARKHS020002651.1, from coordinate 18,891 downwards.
GTGGTGTATGCTGGGAGTATCGCCCACGAACGGAAAAGCCCCTCCTCAATCACAGTTCTGGTCATTCAAAATTCGTAAAGGCCGGCATTGCTACTTCTTGCCTAAAAGCTTCTCTCTCAAAATCCTGCTCCCACAAGGTTGGAACAAGCTTCCTGGGACAAACGCGCAGGTTAAAGGAAGCAGGTTTTCCTGATCAGACTCTGGCTAGGGTCACTGAAAGGATCTTAGCCAGGTCAGGTAGGCCCCCGGACATAGTGAAAGAGAACGGTGCGGAAAAACGATTGGTAGGAATCCCCTACGTGCACGGCATTTCACATCGCCTAAGAAAAGTGGGGGCGAGGTACGGGGCGAAAGTTGTTTTCACCGCGAAGAACAAGCTCGGTGGTGTGTGCAGTGCCGTGCGCAAAAAGATTGAGCATGGTGGTAACCGCGCAGTGAATGATTGCACGATAGCCCACAGAAAGAGGCTCACAGATTGCGACACATGTGTTGTGTATCGCGTTCCACTTTCATGTGGTGAGAATTACATCGGCCAGAATGGTCGATGTATCAATGAGTGTCTAGCGGAACACCGCAGATCACTAAAAGGTGCTGTGTCCTCCAACCTCGCTTTGCACTGCAGGGATTGCAAAGATTGCTTTCCTCACCTTGACAGGACATGTATCTTGTTCAGGCACAGGGATAAGGTATGCCGGGAGCTGATAGAAGCTTACTTGATTAAGAAAGAGAGAGAAGTGTGTGCCGCATCACCGTCGGTCAGCCTGCAGGATAAGGAAGTTCCTTTTCTGCGCAGTTTCTTGAGGGCAAGTAGACATTACGGGGAGTTGGCCTGATGAGATTGAATTTTGTTTTCCTGTTGCTGTTGTGTTCCTTATCACGCTGGAATGAAATGTCATTGATTTCTTTGTACATCAGTTGTGGCGTTTCCTTTGTTGTTTTTGTGTTTTATCACGCGTGTAAAGCTTCCTTTGTGTGAATAAAAGTTCAGTTGATAGTCTGCGCTTGTGTTGTGTCTCCTCGCTCGCTTTTGTCCTCGTTTTTTTGCGCTGCCAAGTATGAACATTTGCATCATGGAAAATCCAGTGAATGGAATGCTGTCGCCGATGCACGGAACCTAGCAAAACGCCTTGAGAATAGCGGGCGCATAACGACAAGTCACGTGTACAGAAAACTCCTTCATACTGGGATGAAGGTATGATTAAAGAAATTCGCAAAATGTGGGCTCGAAGCGCTCCTGAAATGGAGCACGATGATGAGCCTCCCGCTTGAGTCGAGGACATAGACGCGGTTCAACTGCGGACCGAACTGAAAGCCACTGGCATTTCACTCGCTACCAAAACTGCGTGAAATGCCTCGCAATTAATGAAAAAGAAAAGTTATGTGTTCAGCACCAGACATAAGCACTAAGAGCCAAAAGTTCCCTTGCCTGTCCGCGACGTTCCACAAGTCTGTGTGTTCCAATATTCATTACATTTAACTTTGTAAGGAAAATTATTACGAGAATTTTTTGTGCCGCCGTACATGCACACTTATAGCCTGTAAGAATTTTTAATATTTCATCCCTCAGTGCTCAAATTTTTAGTAAGCTGTACGACTAAGAGAAAGTGAAATGTTTGGTCTCTGCTTTGAGTAACTTATATGTGCAGTGAATGTTTTACGTTCTTCGCCATATTTGGATAATCTGTCTGAATTTACAACATATATGCATTGTATGTATATTGAAGTTTGTATAAGATGAATATATTTACTGTAGTGTGCTACATTGTGTTGTTTTGTGTTCCATAAAATTAGGCCATATCTTTTTATAAGCAGCACAGTGCACGTTTGAAATGTCATCGCAGTTTTGTTCTTGAGCTGGACTCACCCACGCCCGCAGTGTACACCACGTGAGATGTACATGTGAACATCTCACTGCCCTGGCTACCCTCAACTCACTTCCATTCCTTCCGAAACGGCGCGGTTCATTTGGCTACCCCCCTGTAGTGCGGATATTGCCCCTCTCTTTTCCTCACAATCAGCCTCGCGGTGTGTGGCAGATGGAATGGTAAGCGTCGATTCCATCCGCCACACACCTTGGACATTTTTCATAGCAAAAAAAAAGGATTTCGACGTTGCGGTCGCTCCCCCAGCCTCTAGAGAGACATTTTACATAGGAAAATCGGAAAATCATGCACAACACTATTTTTTTCGAACGAACAAGTACAAGACATGCATGGTTCAAACGAAACCCTTTCCCCACGGCCTCCTCCAAAAGCAACCTATAAATCCGCCCCTCCCCCTCCCCTGGATCCATCCTTTCTGGAACGCCTGTACATACAGACAAGGACAGTAAGGCATTTGCCCTAGATGAGCACAACCGTCATTTCTCAACTAGGCTCCTCGAGAGAGGCCTACAAAACGACGAAGGCCACAAGTGGCGGGGGCTTTTGCGGACGTATTACAGTATACCTTGGCTAATCCCGCACTGTGGGTATGTGCCACACCAACAGAGGTAAACAAAAACAACGACATACTATACTGTGTTTCAGCTGCAACTTCTCAGACAGGAATCGCAGAGACCATTGTGTTCAATGACTGGAGGCATATGTCACAGATTTTTACAAAGAATGAAAAGTCAACTTATTACTTCATATCACATCATGTTTAGACAAAAGCGAGTCCCAGAATGTGGTATCGCGAACGCATTAACAACGAACACGAACTCATAACGAACAAGAGAAGCAACGATGGAAACACATCCTAGAGCGCCTTATCAGGATTACATTTCTTCGCTCGAAGTGCAGCGTCACGTCTTCTTGCTATTGAGACTGTGTGTCTTTTAGGATTAGTCCAGTTTCTTACCGAATATGAGGACATTTAATGGTACTTTAGAGCCGCTTGCCTTGCTCGGACGTGGCAGATCACTACTACGGGAATGGAGTGCATAAAGAAATTAATATATTATAGTAAGAATTTGCTCCACATATCACAAAAAAATGAAAGCTGCAAAGTATATAAGCGGAAGTTATTAAAGGGTATGTGAAGGATAGGCGTCTTTGCCAAAGGCAACTATGGCAGCTCTGGTCATATAACCTGGGCATTAGCAGCGGGAGATAATGTTCTTGGTTGCCTTCCAAAGCAGAGCAGTGGGACAAAGACTCATGTAAAAATAAGCATTTCCGAATAGATTGAAAAGAGAGCAACGCCTTACGATACCCAGCGGGGTATTGGGAGTGGCAGGGGCATTACATTTATCTAAGCAAGTAGCAAGAATGAAATAGCTAGGAGAATAAGAATGAGGCGGGATGCACTTCGAAGGTAATCTCCGGTCGTGAAAAGCACCTTACCAGTATATATTCTTCGAAAGAAAAATTTGTAATGCAGTTGCATATCTTACCAGTACTCACCTGTAGAACAAACATTTGGGGCCTAAAAAAAGGCTTAAAATTAAATTCAGCCTAACCGAAGGAGCAGAGGTGTGCGAATATTCGAAGAGTTCGGGTAATGAATTGAATATCTCTCTGTTCTATTCGCTGAACGAATGAAATGGTGCATGCTCAAAGTGATTCGAACACGTTGTCAACTTTACAAATAGTCTTGGAATAATTGGCATGAATTTAAAATATGGGCCCACCGTAGTTTTCTTCCACTACTGTTTCAAAAACAGCGCCCACTCTGACGCTGCACAGCATGCTGACACGATCGGTTTACTGCGGTAAAGACCGTTCAGCGCCAAAACACGGTCCATTCGTGTGACATAAAAGGCAAGGCGACGCGGCAGGGTTCAGCCAGGCTCATTAAAATCCCGCCTTCATGGCCGATATAGGAGGCCACGTGTCTAGCTCTCGTCCTTCTCACCAACTGAGATTTGGCGCCAGTATGTTCGCTGCCTTAACAACAAACAGTAATTTAAGTATTGCTATGACAAGACGGGCATAGAAAGAGAAAGAAATACCTTACTGCTACAGCTCATGTCCGAGCAGCGTTTGTGTGCGTAGAGTTAACATTGTATTGACTTTGTACTGACGTCGCGTTGCGTGTTCCGTATGGTTAAATCCAGAGTTAAGTGTTTCAACAGGTTCACCTTTAACTCCATAACGTATAGCCACGCCGCTAGCGTTTCGCTCTTGAGTATGACTATTAGTTTTATACGAATTCACACACGGAGAAAAAAAGCACACACATATTCGGTTCGTATTCGAATTCGTTTTTGTAAACTATTTTGTTCGGTTTCGCAGAAGTACTATTCGCACATTATTAGAGATCAGTGTTGCGCTTCTTGACAGCTACGCCTTAAATTGCATGATTTAGAGCGCCGCCGCTTGCATTTCACATTTCTGCAGGAATATTCGATTTGTACGAATATTCGCTCAAGTAGCGAATAAGCACACAAATACTAGATTCGTAATCTATTCAGTTTCAAAAAAACTACTATTCGCAAGGAGGTATGGAAAGGTAGCTGATAGGTATAACCTTAAGAGGCAGAAAGATAGACGAATGGGTTAGGAACAAGTGTTACTTAATGCTATCTGAGAAGAAATCGGGAAGAGAAAGTGAACGTGGGTAGGGCACGCAGGGCAGACAACCGTACTCTCTTACATGAAGGCAGCTGATTTCACGAGACGGCAACCCTACGGAGCAGGAGGCGGCAGAAAGTTATATGGAGCGCTGAGCCCCACTTCTGTTGCAACACGACTAGTATTCTTTTTTTTGCGAAGATTATAACTTTTTCGCGCAGGTTTAGGCGCCAAGTGCTGTGCTGCCCAGTATAAAAATAGCACCTAATCCGCAATCTGAGAAAAATGAGAGTGAAGCGGAATGAAGGAAGCACACTTGAAGCTTCTGGAATGCTCATTACGAAATACTAAAACATTTAATCGGGTTAATTTAATACCCAGATTTTATAACAGCCTGCTCTTGTCACCTATTTCGACCAGATGTTGGAGATTATTTGTGCTTGTCTAACATCAGAGCTACCAGTAAGATCAGTAATATTTAAACATTGTATGAAGCACTTACTTTCTACATTTATCCCTTACCACTCTTCCCACGCCCTCACCTACCTCTCCCTAGGCGAGCATTGTGAGCAATGCTCGACGGACGAAAGAACCAAGTAAAATGGATTGCTGGGGACACCCACTCCAGCAAACTGATGGCCTAGCTACGGGAACCTTGCACGAAGATTTAAACTAAAGAGCGAAAAAAAGAACACCTGCAAGGTAGCCTGGTTCACCTGTGACGGTGGCACAGAAGAACGCCGCAGATGTCGCAGGCAAAGCCAGCTATGCTACGGTAAGTGGGAGCGAAACTAGTGAAAACGTGCTGTGAATGTGCGGGATAGTTGAGCCGGGAGTGAAAATATATGTTGAGACGGAATACGACGGTAGTAAGGTCGGCGGATGACGGCGATGGGAAATAGAAAAAAAAGTGAGCGGGTAGGGATGGCAGGCGCTGAGCAGCAGTAGAAGAAATAATAATAATAAAGGCTACATAATAATTATGAAGGCTTAATAATAACAATAAAGGTCTCCTTACGTGCTATGAATGCGAAAGCATAGTGCACTATTGCTGTTTCTGTTGCTGAGTATGTGACTCATTATATCCGTGGTATTATGTGCACGAGTAACTTAGTTCGTGTTTTTCACCAAACTGCACACAATTGGGAGTCCCGTGGGTCAATGCACATATATGCAGAATTGATCACTCTCTACTTCACATTCATAAACGGCGGCGAGTCCTCGTAAAACTACCACCGCTTTGGCGCCGCGATTAAGTGATGCGCCGCTGTAGTGGCAGGTGGCCATTCCTATTACAGCCACCCGTAGGATCCATGGGGCCCATGTTGTTCTTCCCGAGGAACTTCTCGCGCAGCTGGGGCGACGTTCCTCCGAACTTACCCGAGCTTCCTCCCATTGGCTGCAGCTTGCGCGGCGTTCCTCCGAACTTACGCTTACCCGGGTTACTATCGACTAACCGAGTGACCGAGTAACACTGGTAAGCACAGGTAAGTATCCACACTTTCCACTCACACTTTCTGCTAACACTTTTTGTTAACACTTCACACTTTTTGTTACGGCACGCATGAGTCAATTAATGCTTACGCATTAAAAACAGACTCCGAACACATTCCTCTTTCAACGTCACTCGTTACAAGATAGGCGCACCGGACAGGTCGCGGCATTGCCGCCCAGCCATACGAATACGCTGTCCCGAAATCATCCCAGCCTCTCTTTTCCTTTCATATCAATTTATCAAGAAGGATGTACGTCCAATTATCGAGCAGAGAAAACGTCTACATCGCAGCGCAATCATATCGCTGAAATGGCACTGCATGTGCATTGCCGAGCGTCAGACCTGGTGGCCGCCGAAGGTGCCTGGTTGTGCCCTTGTTTTCCTCGTGGAGCGTCGTGAAGCGTCCCCGTGCTGCAGCACAACCTTCATCTCTCCTCGCCTCGCATGCCGGATTCCTCCTCTCACGGTTCTTGGCGAGTCGTATCGGTCCATTCGTTTCTCGGAAGCGCTCTCCTTGTCGCCGAGGGCGCCATCACCACAGCCCGCTTCGCCGCTGCCGTCGCTGTCGGGCGTGAAGCATTAGGCTCTGCTCAGTCAGTCTGTCGTCCTCTCCGCATGTCGCCGGTCGCGAAGAAGAACGCCACCGCCAGCAACAAAGCCATCCGGGCTTCAAGCAGGAAACTCGTGTCCACGCTCCAACTCGGCAAGCGCAGGGGAGAGCGCTTGGCTAGACAGAGGTAACAAACGGTAATCTTCCGTCGCTTGAGGGTTCTGCGCTCCTCGTGCGATGACCATCCCGTCCGTACACACAGATGACGCCCCGCTCACACTAGTGTTCCTGTATATACGAACCCTAGTGTATATAGGAACACACTCTATATAGGAACACACTTTATATAGGAATACTAGCTCACGCGAGCGCGCCTCGCCACCATTGAGCAAAAGTAAAAAAAAACAAGTTGTCATCGGCGGTGCAAAAACCAGCGGGATATTTCACGGCACGAGAATCGAGGCGGCACCACTTGCGAAGTTCGGCCGGACGAGTCAACAAAGATGCGACGACGCGGACACTACAGCTGTAGTGGGCCGTAGCAGTAGCGGCGTTTTTTTTCTCCTCTGTTCACAAGCAGAAAGATTCGTTCCTATTGACTGATGATACGAGTGATTACGGCGGCTGGACACAGCAGCGCGTGCCTGCGCAAGGTTGTTCAAGCGTCAGCAGAAGACGAGCAATAGTGAGGCGAACGGCGGTATCTCTTTAACGTCTTCAAGTGGAGCCGAAGGAAGGGGTGAACCTTGCCGCCTTTCTGCGGACAAAAGTTCTCCGGGTGTGGACTAGTCGGAGGTAACAAGTCAAATATTTCTTTGAGCCCTCCGTGCACAAAAGGTCGGGCTTCCTGAGCGCGATGGGAGCATCGGTGTGTGTGTGTGTGTGTGTGTGTGTGTGTGTGTGTGTGTGTGTGTGTGTGTGTGTGTGTGTGTGTGTGTGTGTGTGTGTGTGTGTGTGTGTGTGTGTGTGTGTGTGTGTGTGTGTGTGTGTGTGTGTGTGTGTGTGTGTGTGTGTGTGTGTGTGTGTGTGTGTGTGTGTGTGTGTGTGTGTGTGTGTGTGTGTGTGTGTGTGTGTGTGTGTGTGTGTGTGTGTGTGTGTGTGTGTGTGTGTGTGTGTGTGTGTGTGTGTGTGTGTGTGTGTGTGTGTCGTTAATTGAAGTGCTTGGGAGCAATCTAATGACAACAACCGACTGCGCTGCATAAGAGAGCTAGCTCTATGCGAGTGTTCGTTACTACATAAAACCGTTATCTATCCTTTCATTACAAAGTCCGTTTTGTTGCTATTTAGCTTGGAATATATATAATACCTCTATTATTGCGTCTGTGATTGCTAGTTTCTTATAAAGGTCTAAATCTGACAGTCAATACCGGCGCCTCGTTCAAGCCCGCAAGATTCTTGAAAAATTAACTAAAGATTTCTGGTAATACAATTAACCTTATTTTCACCGATAAGCCCCTTTGCGCATGTGTTTTTAAACCTTATTCGCTGCTTGTAGTGTTAGGCGTCTGATGAACCGCTGCGACCTAGGGCGGCTTCATGGTGACAGCCTCTGGTTGGCACAATTGATTCGCGCTCTCCCTTCAGGCTTCAGCCATCGAAACACACAGATCGCGTTAACGCACTAAAAAAAAACTTTTTGTTTCAATATTAGGCACGCTTCTGAAAAATATTCAAGAAGAATCAAAATATAAAGAAAAGATGACTTCGACGGCGGGGGCGGGGGGCGCCTTGGCAGTGGTTAGCACAGGGCGCCGAATGAGATAAGGCCGGCCCTGCCTTAGGACTTATCTAAGTATAGTTTGTGCACAAAATCAGGCGGAAAATTCACGTCATCGGACAACCCGCCAGACAGTAGTAGACCGAAGAGGAAAGGCCGCTTTTCCAACCAAGCCTGTTTTCTTTCGGCGCCCAATTCGCACGTGCTCGCCTGAAGTCCCATTGCTTACAACGTTCGTAGAGGGCGGAGGCGCAGTTAGCGGAGGTTTCCGCAATTAGCCGGATCGAACTGGCTTGCGCTTTCCTTCCTATTGCCACTCAGCTGCGACTCCGCTACGAGTGCGTAGCGAAGCGAGCCATGTACATGAGGAGGTCCCTTGGAAAACCGGTCTGTCGGAACCATGCAAACCGGGCTGTAGACAGGAAAGGGGGGACTAACTCCACAACGGAAGCTCGAGGATGTTTTTTTGCGCGTAGAATTGGAAGGCGAACACAAGCAGTTTGAACAAGAGCGCTCGCGTTCACGAAAGCTTGAAGCGAAATGAAAAGTGTTGCCCCTAGTTTTCTTCTTAAATATTTTTCGCTCGCATTCACTGCTTTTTTAAGTTTTGGTTGCATGCTAAAAACATACAGCACTCAGAGACATATTTTGGATCTGTTTCAAATTCAAGATAACTTTATTGCCGTCGACGTAGAGGCCCCCCTCTCCCTCAGTCACACGCTAGGGGTCCTCCAAGGGAGAGGGAGCCCCGCAGGGGAACGTCTTTCGCAAGGCGTCCCGTGCCAGACGGATTGCTCGAGCTTTCTGCTCCGGAGGAGAGCAGCCCAGGTTTCTTTCTCTGTGATTCCATCAATATATGTCCGGGAGAATAGGGGCATTTCCAAATGAGATGATCCTGATTAGCTGTTGCCCCGCATTTGGTGCAAAACTTTCGAGGTCTGCCTCCCTCCCCGTATAGATAAAGGGGAGAGAGATCCAGAATTGGAGGAAAGAGACTGAAGGTCATTCCAATTCTGGATCTCTTTCATGAGTATAAAGAATCACGGTTCGAAATAGACGCTCAACCAATAGAAAAGGCAGCGCCCAATCTCAATGGATACCACCTCATTTCTGCTGCGGAAAATGACCACTGCTTTACGACACCGTCGGCTCGAAACCAGCATTTTGGAGAACGTTAACGTATTAAATACTACAATGTCAGCAAACTCTAGGGACGTTCAGGAGTCGCAGTGCCGCTTACTTTGAATACTAGGAATAAAGGCATCATGGTAGATTTATGTCGCAGGACCTCTTCAATCCTCCTTCTTCGGTATGTTGGACAACTTTCTCATTGGCGGCTTTCAAGAGGATAGTGCGCACAAAGGAAGCGCTAAATGAAAATTAGTCGCACACGCTGTCTTTCCTGACTTTCCTCGTCTCGTTTCTTTATGACACCAGTAATGAAGGGCGTCGTGCGACGTCTAATGGTTCCTTGGCACGATGAGCACTCCCGCGACGGTAAGCCCCATAGGCGGGTGGCAATAGCTTGTGCCAAAACTTGCAACCTTCATTCTTAGTTTCCCCCGCAAAACATTGCACCACGGATGCGCTTTCGTATAGGATTTCGGCTCTTTATTGTGACCACTTCCAAACTAATGAGGCAGAATATGCTGCTGGGAACTGCGAAACACGCGCTACGTAGAAATGTCTTTTTTTTGGGATACACAATGCGCGCATCTTGCAATCCCTTTGTGTCGTTGAAAGGTTGCGCGGCACGCAAAATAAGGAAGGACGCGGGACGAGTGCAGCATAAAGACTGGCTCGAAGTAGAAGATATATACTGTACTCCGTTTCGCAAGCTGTTTGCAGCATTGCGGAAGGTAAGGCTACTTTGAGCCAATCAGGATGGAGCGCACTACATGACTGTTCCTACGAATGTGACACCCCATTGAATTTGACAGGTGGCTCCATCTGTGTGTAACAAGGCGTACCAGTTTTTAGTTTTTTTATTCCTGCAGCAGGTGGTGCTTGGGGTGTTTTTTATCGTGTTTGTTACTTTTTGGCAGGTTGAAAGCCCGCTCCAAAGGGACTGGCCCCAACCTTTCTTTTTCTTTTTGTGACCACCAGTTGGTATCAGTTCTGGTGTCACCTCGGAGTTAATTTCAATGTTTCTGCCACGTGTATATACAAATATACTGCAGTGTGGCCACTGCCAAAGTGGGCTGGGTCGAATACAGGCCGGGGAAGTCGTAAGTCGACGGAGGCGGAATGCGAAAGAAGCCCGTATGCTCTGCGATCGTTAACGCACAAGCAGTCAAAATTATTCCGGAGACCTCCAGGGCTTCCACAATTGTGGAGGCCTCCACATCTGATCTGTCACAGCTCAGCGGACACTCTCGTTATCATTTCCGCCACTGTCACTGCGACTGTAATGAATGATCCCGACTTGTACGCACACAAGTAATGAATCACGTAGCCCGCTAGAGGGGTTCACATCTCATCGTCCTCATCAAAACTTCAGATCAGCACTGCTGGTGGTTGCGTCCTCTAGGTTGATCACAACAGCAGTACTTTGGTCAACAACATCGTCGATGATGTGGTCCAGTTTTCCCATCACATCTGTATGTTTAAGAACATACTCCACAGCTCCTCCACTTGTCAGCCGTCACTTGCATAATACCTTGCCAAACCAAAGTCTGTCTTAGAGCTTAAACGCCTTATTTGCTCTCGCCACGAAATTCTTGACGTCACTCCAAACAAGCTCTATAGGGTTCAGTTGGCAATAGTAGGGAGGCGCACAATGAGGCGGCTTTCGCGATGCAGTCCACACTGCATCGGTCCCCGCCTGTGTTTACGCTGCCGACAAGCTTCATGAGCTCTGCCTTCACCATGTCGCTGCTCTGTGCTACACCTTTTCCGGGCAGCCAGGCCTGTTTGTCCTTTTGAAGACTACTCATGCGCTACCCTTTATCCTGCTTCACAGAATGATATGCTGCGTTAACCATGACAATAACGCTGCCTTGTGGTAGTTGCGGGAGCAGTTTCTCGGTGAACCATGCACTTTTCGTTGTTGTCCTCGATCATACCACGAATCGCTCGTGCTTTTCACTCGGAAGTATTCGGCTTCGCCTTCACCGAAAGCGCGTTTGTTGCCGTAATGCATCACAATAAGTCTGCCGGATTTCCCGCTGGGGTTTTGAAGACGGTGGACAGTAGATCGACGTGCTTCGTGCGCAGACTGGATGGTGCAGTTGATCCACACCCGGCCACAGGTATGGCCAGCGCAGACCCCCTTTTCTTGCGTGGAAAAAATTGACGTATACCCTGCGTCCCAGCACCGCTATCGGGCGCAGGTACCAGCGGCGACACTGCCCATGTGCATCGCTTCGATCAGCAGTCCATTTCGAGAGAGGAGGAGGAGAACAAACAACTTCATTGACTCCAGGAACCGGGTTCGAACCCGACCGCGGCGGCTGCGTTTTTATGGAGGAAAAACGCTAAGGCGGCCGTGTGCTGCGCGATGGCAGTGCACGTTTAAGATCCCCAGGTGGTATTCCGGAGCCCTCCACTACGGAACCTATTATCCTTTCTTCTTTCACTCCCTCCTTAATCCCTTCTCTTACGGCGCGGTTCAGGTGTCCAGGTGAGGGGGGGGGGGTCGGGTTGGGGATGAGGAAGACGGTAGGCGCTCAGACCGGTGGAAATTGTTTTTTGAGGAAAAGAAAACGGCGCAGTAACTGTCTCACGTGCCTCGGTGGACACCCGGATCGCGCCGTAACGAAGGGATAAAGGGGGCTGTGAAAATAGAAAGCAAAAAAGAGGCGCCGTAATGGAGGACTCCGCAATAATTATCGAAGTGACCTTGATCAGGACAGAGGTGCCTCCCCGGTGCGGTACGGGCATTGCATTACGCCCGTGCTGGCTCCTGCCACTGCGCGTTCCGAGAGCATTTCTTGCGTTTGAAGCCAAGCTTATTCAGCATCTTTTGCATCGTCGCTGTGGCCACGGTCGACAGCGTGTCGTCCTCTTTGGAACGCTGTGCCACATTGGTGATAGTTGGTATTTCCTCCCTCTGAAAGAAGTTGTACACCACCCTTTGCAACAAGTACCCTATATACCATAGGCAGCTGCCTTTGGTATATAGGGTACTGGCCTACTTCGCATGCCAAGGTCAAAATCGTGCAGCTTCTTCATCTGCTCACCTCTTTTTCTACAAGAACGGTTCTTCAGTAGCAACACTCTGCCCGCCTTCTTCGTCTGCGTTGTCCACTGGTAGGGCGTTCGCTCGCTCACTCGGGCGAGTTTTTCAGCCCTTTTGATGAGCGAGTTTAAACTGCTCCCGGACTCGACGCGAAGCGCTTCAAGAGCGTTTGAAGCTATAGCTGCTTCGCCAGCTTAGGGAACCTGCGCACATGCAATGAACGACATGCAGGCTGCACCGGCGACGTACACAACCAACTCGGGCTACGCCATGTTGCCCAAATACGGAGCATCACCACCTGGCAACAAGCCTTCGCAGAACTGTGTCCGTTCGGGCTTTGTCGTAATTTCACGACTGGTTGTAACACTCTCTATACTTCAAGAATGTCAGTACAAACAGCTTTAAATTTTTGTGTTGATAGCCAGAAATAAAAGTTACAGAGAATTTTTGCCTAAAATCTACAGGTGCGAAAGCAGAATTGCATGAAGGTTGGCTTGCCTTGTTACTTTACTGTTGGCTTTTTATTGTTAGCTTATCATGCTGTTTTTCATCTCGTAGAGGGTAGGGTTTTATATTTTTAACGTGGGGGGGGGGGGCGCTGCGTTCGCCGTGGTGAGCAGACGTGCTCATATCGGCTCCGTCGTTAATGCCCGCTTTGGCAGTGCTGATTAGTTTGGATTACGAATATTTTATTACCACTGTGTTCGTGAAGGTATCCGCTATCATCCGATACCCGACTTTCCATCCAAGGTGCGTTTTTCCTCGATTCATCGGACTTTTCCTGGTCACCGCCAAGAGGAGACGCTAGGCCGAAGCGACCCCAGGGCTCGCTAGGCCTAGCCAGCTGTTCTTCTGCCACAACATGGAGGGTTCCGCCGGCGCTTTGACGCACGGTTCCCAGGTTTCCCAAATGTGCGTGCAAGTAGAAGGAGAAGAAATTACGCCCGAGGAATTCCGACGCTCGCCCGGATGGCTGCACATCGGCGGGCACACGAGCCGAACACGCCTGCAAGGAACGCAGGGTGAGTCGACTTCTCGTGCCGATACTCCGAGCTCTCGACAGAAGCCTAAATTGAACAAGAACGTTAGGAGCGCAGTTAATCGGGCGGCTCGCATGCCCGCCATGCCTGTAGAAGAAATTAAGATCGTCGTGCGGCCCCGCGATGGGCTCGATATTTTCAAGGCAGGAGCTGCATGCGTGGCTAATGCCATCATGGCGGCAGCGGGAATTGAGACGGCAGACCGAGCTGAGGATATGGCGTGTCCCAATACCCAGCAGAACATTATGGTGCTCAGCACTCCGAGCGAGGAACGAGCGGAGAAGTATGCTCGAATTCAAGCTATCAACGTCCGAGGCAAAATATACGAGGTGCGCGCGTACGGAACGACCGCCCACGACACAGTCAAGGGCGTGATCAGGGGCATAGCACTCGAGGACAGCGAAGCCGAAATAATGCAGCAGATTGTTACCAAGTACAACCCCCTCGCCGCGGGGGCGAAGCGTATCGGAAACACGACGACAGTAATCGTAGTGTTCAACGGTATCAAGGTTCCCAAGTATGTGCGTTACGGATCCACGCTCTACCCGTGCAGTCTCTACAGGAAGCAAATAGAAGTTTGCAAGGTATGCGGCAAGGTCGGCCACAGGCGCGACGTGTGCCCCACACCGGACGTTCGCGTTTGCCTTGCCTGCGGTGTTTCTAATCCAAGAGAGGACCACAAGTGTGTCCCCAAGTGCAAGCTCTGCGGCGAAGAACACCCCACCGGGGACCGCCTCTGCAGAGCCAAATACAAGGTTCCATACGTCGTACGGCGACGGCGATGGGAACGCCGTAACGCCGAAGAAGAGCAAAAGCAAGCACTCGAATCAAGCTCGTTTCCACGCCTCGGACGCTCCCGCTCGCGCAGTGCGTCCCGTAGTGGATCCCGCAGCGCGTCGCGCCATGCCTCACGCCACACTTCCCGTCTTGCCTCGCGCAGCGCATCCCGCGGCCGTGACTCATCTGACGGGAACAGCTTCGGCGTTCAGCAATCGCGCTCCCGTGACAGAGTCAGCTGGGCTGACGCCGCAAAGGGCGGAGTTAAAAGCAGCAGCGCTAGCTCCAGCAGCGCCACTAGTGGCCGAACCACGCCGAGCAGCTGGCAGGCGTGGATTACCAGCCCCTACTACAAGGAACTCGAACAACTCCGCGCAACCAACGCGACGCTGGTAGAAACCACGCGCCGGCTCGCCCAAGAACTAGCCGAGGCCAAGAAAGAACTCCAAGCACAGCGAGCCCAGCCAGCCACTGTCCCAGCTCAGTCATCCGAGACACGTACACCCGCCGTTATCACCGAGCAGAAAACCGACACGCCATCACACCAAGGCACACAATCAATGGATACAACCCAAGACGAGCCCCAGCCGGAGCAGACCACTGACCCAACCCCCAAGAAACGAGCACGCACCTCATCACGACAGTACAAGGACCTGACCCAATTGGAAACTCAGCTCGAAGCAAAAATCGAAGCGTTCGCCAACACCTACGCCAGCACGGCTGCCGTCACCGACCAACGCCTGGCGCGGCTGGAGGAGCTGATCACCACGTCCTTCTGCACCATACAAGAGCGTTTCGCCTTCATTGAACAGACCCTTAAGCCCATAGTACGCAGCCCCACCTTTGTGGCGCAATTCTCCAACCACCCATACCTTCAAGAAGAGACGCAAGCCCCAACTCCGACACAATCATGCCCCAGCCCCAAGCCACAATAGGATCGCTACCGGGCCTTACGGTCTGGCAGTGGAACTGCAACAGTTACAACAGCAAGAGAGCAGTGCTGCAACAACACATCACCACAGTAACCAAGAAACCCGACATCATCCTGCTGCAAGAAACGGCGACGGTGACCCCCACCCTCCCTGGGTATCGCGCTCATGTTAGCCCGGCGGAGGGACGGGGCGTCTGCACGTTCGTCCGCAAAGGGCTCACGTTCATCGAGCACCAACTCAAACACGGCCGCAGCAGGGTGGAATATACCTTCACCGAAATCATCCCAAACAAACAACGGAAAGGCAGCCTGTTCATCGCCAACATCTACAGTAACCCCAAGCACCAAACACAGAAATTCAAGACCCTACTACACACAGCCAGCACCCAAGCCAAAGACAACACGTTGCTGATCGGAGGGGACTTCAACGCCGCCCATCGAGCGTGGGGTTACGTGAAGGATACGGCCAAGGGACGGGACCTATTACAAGATATCCTGGACCACAACTGTGCCCTGATCACGGACCCCGCTCATCCCACCCGCATCGGCAACTCCGTAGCACGAGACACCACACCAGACCTTACGTTCATCAAGAACGACCACACGGGCAAAGTAACGTGGCACAACACCGGCGTCGACCTGGGCAGCGACCACTACATCCTCGAAATTACGATACCGAACCAATTCCGGGGCAACACCATTATGCACAAGTGGACGGACTGGGACGGCTTCCGTAAGGGACGTCCCACCACAGCACAAGACATCACAGACATCGAAACCTGGACGGAAGAGCTTTGCGATGCTGTGCACTCGGCCACCAAAACCATCGAAACGGACGAGGACGTCATCGCCATGGATAGCCGCCTGGCCCATCTGTTCGAGGCCAAACGTTCGATACAGGCGCGCTGGAAGCGGCAACGGTGGAATCGCAAATTGAGAAAGAAGGTAGCCGACTTAAACAGGGCCATTGAACACCACTGCAAGGTCCTGTGCCGTCAGCAATGGAACGAAATCTGCAACCGAGCTGACAGGCAACTGCATCGCGGTTGCACCTGGAATCTATTTCGGCACCTCCTAAACGAAACCAAGACCAAGTCACACCAGCGCGACCGCCTCGCCCGCCTCCTGCACACCACCACACAACAACAAGGAAAAGACGCCGTTATCAAGAGCCTGGAAGCCAAGTATCTGCCGGACACGCCAACGGAAATCCACCCGCCGTACGGGGGGCTGCCCAACGCGTGGCTCGACCGAGACATTACCGTGTCAGAGGTACGAGTAGCGCTGCACGAGCTCAACACCCGCTCAGCAGCCGGCCCCGATCTCGTTACCAACAAGATGCTACGAAACCTCGACAATGCATCGATCGAGGCACTAACCCGTTACTTCAACGAATGCTGGCGTTCGGGCAAGCTCCCCGGACAGTGGAAAACGGCAAGAACAATCCTGATCCCGAAACCGGGCAAACCACCGGACATCGGCAACCTGCGTCCCATCTCGCTTACATCCTGCGTGGGCAAGGTGCTGGAGCACGTGGTGGCCAACCGGTGGCAGGAATACCTGGAGAAGGAAGGCCTCTATCCGGACACGATGATCGGCTTCCGACACAGACTCAGCACACAAGACGCCATGCTACAACTAAAACAAGAAATCATCGACAACAAGACACAAGACAGCAAAGTAATTCTGGGGCTCGATCTACAAAGCGCATTCGACAAAGTCAAACACTCAGCCATATTAGCACAAGTATCACGACTCAACATGGGGGTAACGAGCTACAATTACATCCAAGACTTCTTGACCAACCGCACGGTGGAACTGCACGCCGGAGACCTCAGACTCCCCGAACGCAAGCTCGGTAGCACGGGTACCCCGCAGGGTTCGGTCATCTCGCCGTTGCTCTTCAACCTCGTTATGATCGGGGTAGCGAGGGCAGTAGCGGGGACCGGCGTCCGGCATACGATCTACGCCGACGACATTACCCTGTGGGCGGCCGGCGGCACCGACGCCAGCATCGAGCAACAGCTACAAGCCGCGGTTACCGCCATCGAGCAGCACCTTGACGGCACCGGCCTAGTGTGTTCGCCCGCCAAATCCGAGCTGTTCGTCCTCACACCATTACGACCGGGACGGAAGCGCGCTCCCCCTCGGGAGTGCGATCACATCAAGATCATGACCGCATCGGGGCAACGCATCCCCGAAGTTCCCAAGATCAGAGTCCTCGGCCTGCTGCTAAACAAGAGCGGCCGCAACGACGAGACCATCAACAAACTTACCACCAAGGCAATGGACGCCATCCGGCTCATACACCGAGTCTCGACACGACGGGCGGGCATGCGTGAAGACAGTCTCGTGCGCCTCGTCCAGTCGTTCGTGATCAGTCACATCGCCTACGTTGCGGCCTACCTCAACTGGCAGGTCACTGACAGGAACAAGATCAACACGCTGATCAGACGGGCTTACAAGACGGCGCTGGGCTTAACGGAGACCACGAGTACGGCTCGGCTCCTGCAGCTCGGCGTCCATAACACCCTAGAAGAAATAGCCGAGGCGCAGCTCACCGCGCAAATGGAGCGCCTCTCTACAACCAAGACGGGGCGCAGTATACTGACATCCCTGGGTTACAACCCCCGAACCCCCAGCCGGCAACCATGCGAGATCAGCGAGGAGGCGCGGGCTCACATCCATGTGGACCCCATCCCGAAGAACGTGCACCCCGAATACAACCAAGAACGGCGGCAGGCACGGGCCCAGGCCCTCATCGAGAAACACGCCCAAGACCCGCACGCCCGGTACGTGGACGCAGCGGAATACAAACGAGAAGGCTTCGCGGCAGTGGTCGTTGCGGCGGCTACCGGCACCACGACAACGGCAGCGAGCGTGCGGTGCACGGACGCCACAGACGCCGAGGAGGTTGCCATCGCTCTGGCGATCTCCGAGGCCGAGTGTCACACCGTGCTCAGTGACTCGAGGAACGCCGTGCGCAACTTTGCCAAGGGGCGAGTGAGCGCGCCGGCGGCCGCCATCATCGGCAAGCTCCAGCCCCAAGACCGCCGCAGCACCATCCGTATCAAGTGGTTCCCGGCGCACGCAGGCGAGTGTGCATCCTCGCCGAACCACAACGAGACGGCCCATTCGGCGGCGCGAGCGCTTACCCTCCGCGCCCCCGAGAGTGACCGTTTCGTGTGGTGGTTCGAAACCAAGGACCGCGTAACCAGTTATGGCGAAGTTACCATGTGTTACCGCCTAGCTCGACGGACAATGCCGCCTCCCCACCCGGCACTCAGTCGGGAGGAGGCCGTCATCCTAAGACAGATACAGGCCGGGTCACTCCTCGCCCCGGCAGTGCTACACGTACTTCACCCAGAACTCTATCCGAGCGATGTGTGCAATGTTTGTGCAGCTGGTCCGGCGGACCAATGGCACATCATGTGGGAGTGTGCCAGGTTCCCGACCGAGGCTACCTCCGGATATACCCGCCCGAACTTCAAAGTGCAGTGCAGTCTGCAGACAAGGACATTCAACTATGGGCCGTCCAGCAGGCCCGGGGTGCGCTCGAAAAGCACAAGCCTCACGACCAACCACAAACGGGCCGAACGGGGGTAGTGCAGAGGAGGGCATAACCCCGGGTCGACGCTTGGCCAACGTCACGACGCGTCAAACCGTCGGTTGCCGGCATTTTCAATAAAGTTTTTCCTACCTACC
>JARKHS020002650.1:157500-227076 GCA_030143305.2 Amblyomma americanum | reverse complement strand
GCCCAAATGACCGGAAGAACGTATTCTTATCGGAAACTGCCCTGGGATTCAACGCTCTGGTCAGTGCAGTGAAAAACGGGTTCATTGTTATTACTGCGAAAGCAGTTAATACGAGCCTGCCTCAACGTCTTCGAAGATATATTCGTAACAATGAGGGGGCACTTCGGCTATCTACATTGGAAATTTATATTTATTTTAAATAGAAATTTAATTTTAGCAATTTAATTGAAGTTCAAGTACAGAATAAATATTTATATGCTCATTTAAGCTTAAATTCAGATCATCGTAACTTAGATACTTATATTTTTATATTTTGAGCTCATGTACATCAATTGCAAATTTGAAAAATAGATCTGCATTTATTACGAAATGAAATTTATACCCGAGTTGAATTGATGTACATGAGCTCAAAATATAAAAATATAAGTATCTAAATTACGATGATCTGAATTTAAGCTTAAATGAGCATATAAATATTTATTCTGTACTTGAACTTCAATTAAATTGCTAAAATTAAATTTATATTTAAGATCTGCATTTATTACGAAATGAAATTTATACCCGAGTTGAACCCGGGTTCGAACCCGACCGCGGCGGCTGCGTTTTTATGGAGGAAAAACGCTAAGGCGCCGTGTGCTGTGCGATGTCAGTGCATGTTAAAGATCCCCAGGTGGTAGAAATTATTCCGGAGCCCTCCACTACGGGCACCTCTCTCTTCCTTTCTTCTTTCACTCCCTCCTTTATCCCTTCCCTTACGGAGTGGTTCAGGTGTCCAACGATATATGAGACAGATACTGTGCCATTTGCTTTCCCCAAAACCAGTTATTATTAATATTATTATTATTATTACCCGAGTTGAACTCTTAAACTTGTTTCTTCTTGTTGCTAAATTAAATAATTGTTTACATTTCAATTTCCCAAAAATTTAACAACATGCAACTCTAAAGATATGAAATAATTTTTGAAATTCTAAAATTTGTTTTCACGAGAATAACTTTTTTTAACGAGGGCCAGCCTTCTCTCGTTCGATATAAAGTTCAATGAAGGTGACTGCCCAGCTGTCCCCGAGCTAACGTGTTTTGTACGCTCTCCTCGATTTGGCTGCACTTTCTGCACTATAGTTCACAACAGTGCAGTGCCAGTGCAGCGCCGGTCCTTGCGGCACGAGTGTAGCCCGACACTAGTGGTCTCTGTGCAGCGGCCAAATCGAGTGCAAAAGTGCAGAAACTTTCGTCTGCTGCGGCCGTGTGTTGGTGTTTGTCGCGTGTGTTCACACATGCGCGGAATTGTGCTAGCTGTATTGAAAGCTGTGCATTTGCTCGAAGTGGCACATATCGTGGAGCGGCTATGAAATTTGTTAATTCCAAAAGTGATGAATTTGACACCGTCCTTTCCGTTGCGTTGTGCAAAGTGGCGCAGGATGGGTGCTTCGAAGAGGCAGCAAACTTCTGAATTCGAGAGGTTATTCAGACTTCCGCTCGTGGCGGCCTTTGATTCAGGCTATTGCCTTTTTTTTTGCCATGCACATATTGTAACTGATTCATACACAGTACGAGGAAGAGGTGAGGCATTACACTGGGCAGTACGCAAGCGTTACAAAGCCAATAAATATTTATTTGTTTATTTATCTGGACGCTCACCACAAACGTGCAGACGTGTGCAGAGAACCGAAGTACACAAGTTCCAAGTAAACCTCCTAGGCGGCGCATTTCGGTCGCATGCTGTCTTTACTGTGATCATTGGGGTGGCTGAAATGACTTGAGAGTGCCCGCTGTCTGGAGCTCCATGTATAGTATAGTATAGTATAGTATAGTAGTAGTAGTAGTGTAGTATAGTATGGTATGGTATGGTATGGATGTATAGTATAGTATGTATAGTTGGTATGGTATGGTAGTGTAGTGTAGTATAGTGTAGTATAGTATGGTATGGTATGGTATAGTATAGGTATGGTATGGTATGGTATGGTATAGGTATAGTATAGTATAGTATGGTATGGTATGCTATAGTGTAGTGTAGTGTATAGGTATGGTATGGTATAGTATAGTATAGTATGGTATGGTATGCTATAGTGTAGTGTAGTATAGTATAGTATGGTATGGTATGCTATAGTGTAGTGTAGTGTAAGTATAGTAGTAGGTATAGGTATGGTATGGTATGAGTATAGTCATAGGTATAGTATAGGTAGGTAGTATAGTGTATAGTATAGTATAGTATGGTATAGGTATGGTATGGTATAGTGTAGTGTAGTGTAGTATAGTATGGTATGGTATGCTATAGTGTAGTGTAGTGTAGTATAGTATGGTATGGTATGGCTATAGGTAATGTATAGTAGGTAGTATAGCATAGTATGGCATAGTACAGTATAGTACAAAGTGTAGTACAAGCACAAAGTATAGTACAGAGCTCAAAGAAAAGAGCCCCGCGACTAACCTCGTGCTCTCGCGCAGCTCTTTGATTTGGCCTCCGATGGAATCCAATTCCGAAGTCGCACCGCGTGGCTGCTGTTCGACGTGCACCTGCACAGCCCCAGCTGCACCCCTGACCTGCTGAAGACACTGTGCGAGTCGTACAAGCACGCCGGCCCCGACGTTTTTTCCTGCTGAGCAGCCAACGGTATACTGCCCCGCTCAGATCGGCGCAGTTGGGCTGTGTTGCTACCAATGTATTTGTCATCAGTAAAAACAAAAAGCCTGCAGAGACTTCTTCCTGCTTACAGAGTACCTCTGTGACCACAGGCGTTTTCAAGACGTTTTGAAGACGTTTTGAGTGAGGTGTTTTGAGCAAGAATGGCGTCCCTGTAAAAATTGCGGTTGGACTAACAGCATGCCTTGTTTGATTTTGAAGTAGACATCGGTGCCAGTCTTGCATTGGGCGCCTTAATTATTAAACGAGTTTTGCAACCTGTATCTCTGTATGTTGTATGATTTTTCGTTGCGAATTCTACACTTCAGTGTGAGCTACCGTTTCCAGCAGCTGGTAGTGTGAGACGACAAAAAATCGGAAGAGGTGCATTGGCATTGGTCGCGGCTAACCGTACAACAGTTCGCCGCACAACGGCTGGTGGCTTTTCTTATGTTTCTTCTTGACAGTCGCAAGATGTGAGAACTTTTACACTATTTCGTTTTGGACACCCAAGCGCCATACTGTAGCAAAGGCGTTTGGTGGGAGTCCAAGCAATGCGCATGGAAGTGCGGGCTGGCAGAGACACGGTACATGCTTTAAAGGCAAACTCTACACTCTAAATGGCAGTGGTTCTCATGCGCTGCAAGTCCGATTACAAGTGGTAACCGGTACGCCTATATTCCTGTGCGCAATTCCATCGGCACCGTCGACGGCGAGGTCATCGATGATCCAATTTCGAGGTCGTGGATGATCAGGTCACCCAGCCAACCAGAGCATGAAGCAGAGTTCTTACTGATTCTAGATATGCTTTTCTATCTCGCGCCAAAGTCGTACGACAGTCGATGAAAACCAGCAATCTCTGATAAACTGAAGTGACACGCTTAGAAAAAGTGCTTGGTGCAAGTGTGACTTGTAGTAAATTACCGCGGGCATGGTCAACTTTTGCCTCACGCTGTGGGGGAAGAAGAATTGAGTCTGGGAACGGAGGCAGAGAAAAACGGCTGCAGCGAACGGCTCTGGAATATTTTACACGATGTGATGGTGCTATGACGCACTGACGTTGCATAGTATAAGGTTCACTTTTTTCCTTTCGCCTCAATAGAAATCCACCACTGCGGTCGGGAGTCGAAAACCGCAGAACCTCGCTCTGCAGTGGTACCACGGTTGATACACGGAAACTCCATTGTATAGCGACGTGCAAACGCTGACGTACCTTATTACGAAGGGGCGGACATCATTTCTCTTCTGAATTAGTGCATACTTAACACCCATTTTGTCAGCCACTACAAAATCAGCCAAGTGGGATTTCTTTTATTATGTGCTGTTTTCTTTGGCTGAATTGGAATTGGTCTTGTAGCAAATATTTACAGTTTATTATTTTTATTTACTGTTTTTATGGATTAGACTTTTGTAGAGAAACAACTATTGTGTACATTTGTAGTATCCAAGTTAAGAGATTTGCACTGCCATGGAGACATGGAGACAAAGCTGGGAAAGTTGTTTTTTTTTCAGTCTTCCTGCCAATGGGTTAAATGTAATAAAATAGTAAACATTAAAGACAAAAACAGTTGCGCACCTCAATTTCTTGTCAGAAATAGTCCCCAGTGAAATGTGAATATTGCAGCCACTTATCATATCCCCACAGCCAGTGTCAATTTAGCTTTGCTACTGGGACGTCCTTTGTGATCTTAACCCGCATGTCTCACAGTAAAGTACCTCTCATAAGAGCCCACATCTCACAACTACCATACCACAGAGTATTGCCCCAGATCACTGGAGACATCACAAGGCCATAATTGATGCCATTCTGGCATTAGGGAATGGGAGCGCTCCACTTTGTAGCTTCTCTAATGGGTGGGAAGGTTAAAATGTTAATAAGGTTGCGGCGTTCGATGTTGGCAGAAAATTAAAAACCAATATTCTTCAATTCACAGTAAAAAAAAGGGGAGGGGGGTTCACTGGCGCAAACTTTATAAGCACAGAAAAAAGATGACAGAACACTAGCCGTAATTATTAATAATTTCTGTAATTATTTCAGTAATTATTTCTCTAATTATTGAGCTCTATCACGTACATGCCAGCCTTGCTGTACAATCTACCTGCGCAGATCACACCGACGTATCTTTAACAGTTTTTAAAATAAACATAGGTAAAGTTTTTAAAAAATCACGCGGTATATAGTGGACACGACACATTCCTCGTTCGAGGCTTACAAGAAACGCAGAATACGATACCTGCATTCATGGAGCGATTTAAGTACCCAAGAATTCTGGGCAAAAGCGTTTTTTATGGGAACCAGTTTAAGAGCACATATTTTTGTATATTGTAAGATTTCATTAAAACAATCAATATATTTCATCGATATCCCGTCGGCAGTCTTTTTTTTTGCTATTAACAGTTTTGCTACTGTCAAAGGCGTTCCCCATTGGTTTTCTTACAAGAAACGCAGAATACGATACCTGCATTCATGGAGCGATTTAAGTACCCAAGAATTCTGGGCAAAAGCGTTTTTTATGGGAACCAGTTTAAGAGCACATATTTTTTGTATATTGTAAGATTTCATTAAAACAATCAATATATTTCATCGATATCCCGTCGGCAGTCTTTTTTTTTTGCTATTAACAGTTTTGCTACTGTCAAAGGCGTTCCCCATTGGTTTTCTTACAAGAAACGCAGAATACGATACCTGCATTCATGGAGCGATTTAAGTACCCAAGAATTCTGGGCAAAAGCGTTTTTTATGGGAACCAGTTTAAGAGCACATATTTTTGTATATTGTAAGATTTCATTAAAACAATCAATATATTTCATCGATATCCCGTCGGCAGTCTTTTTTTTTTGCTATTAACAGTTTTGCTACTGTCAAAGGCGTTCCCCATTGGTTTTCTTACAAGAAACGCAGAATACGATACCTGCATTCATGGAGCGATTTAAGTACCCAAGAATTCTGGGCAAAAGCGTTTTTTATGGGAACCAGTTTAAGAGCACATATTTTTTGTATATTGTAAGATTTCATTAAAACAATCAATATATTTCATCGATATCCCGTCGGCAGTCTTTTTTTTTTGCTATTAACAGTTTTGCTACTGTCAAAGGCGTTCCCCATTGGTTTTCTTACAAGAAACGCAGAATACGATACCTGCATTCATGGAGCGATTTAAGTACCCAAGAATTCTGGGCAAAAGCGTTTTTTATGGGAACCAGTTTAAGAGCACATATTTTTTGTATATTGTAAGATTTCATTAAAACAATCAATATATTTCATCGATATCCCGTCGGCAGTCTTTTTTTTTTGCTATTAACAGTTTTGCTACTGTCAAAGGCGTTCCCCATTGGTTTTCTTACAAGAAACGCAGAATACGATACCTGCATTCATGGAGCGATTTAAGTACCCAAGAATTCTGGGCAAAAGCGTTTTTTATGGGAACCAGTTTAAGAGCACATATTTTTTGTATATTGTAAGATTTCATTAAAACAATCAATATATTTCATCGATATCCCGTCGGCAGTCTTTTTTTTTTTGCTATTAACAGTTTTGCTACTGTCAAAGGCGTTCCCCATTGGTTTTCTTACAAGAAACGCAGAATACGATACCTGCATTCATGGAGCGATTTAAGTACCCAAGAATTCTGGGCAAAAGCGTTTTTTATGGGAACCAGTTTAAGAGCACATATTTTTTGTATATTGTAAGATTTCATTAAAACAATCAATATATTTCATCGATATCCCGTCGGCAGTCTTTTTTTTTTGCTATTAACAGTTTTGCTACTGTCAAAGGCGTTCCCCATTGGTTTTCTTACAAGAAACGCAGAATACGATACCTGCATTCATGGAGCGATTTAAGTACCCAAGAATTCTGGGCAAAAGCGTTTTTTATGGGAACCAGTTTAAGAGCACATATTTTTGTATATTGTAAGATTTCATTAAAACAATCAATATATTTCATCGATATCCCGTCGGCAGTCTTTTTTTTTTTGCTATTAACAGTTTTGCTACTGTCAAAGGCGTTCCCCATTGGTTTTCTTACAAGAAACGCAGAATACGATACCTGCATTCATGGAGCGATTTAAGTACCCAAGAATTCTGGGCAAAAGCGTTTTTTATGGGAACCAGTTTAAGAGCACATATTTTTTGTATATTGTAAGATTTCATTAAAACAATCAATATATTTCATCGATATCCCGTCGGCAGTCTTTTTTTTTTGCTATTAACAGTTTTGCTACTGTCAAAGGCGTTCCCCATTGGTTTTCTTACAAGAAACGCAGAATACGATACCTGCATTCATGGAGCGATTTAAGTACCCAAGAATTCTGGGCAAAAGCGTTTTTTATGGGAACCAGTTTAAGAGCACATATTTTTTGTATATTGTAAGATTTCATTAAAACAATCAATATATTTCATCGATATCCCGTCGGCAGTCTTTTTTTTTTGCTATTAACAGTTTTGCTACTGTCAAAGGCGTTCCCCATTGGTTTTCTTACAAGAAACGCAGAATACGATACCTGCATTCATGGAGCGATTTAAGTACCCAAGAATTCTGGGCAAAAGCGTTTTTTATGGGAACCAGTTTAAGAGCACATATTTTTGTATATTGTAAGATTTCATTAAAACAATCAATATATTTCATCGATATCCCGTCGGCAGTCTTTTTTTTTTGCTATTAACAGTTTTGCTACTGTCAAAGGCGTTCCCCATTGGTTTTCTTACAAGAAACGCAGAATACGATACCTGCATTCATGGAGCGATTTAAGTACCCAAGAATTCTGGGCAAAAGCGTTTTTTATGGGAACCAGTTTAAGAGCACATATTTTTTGTATATTGTAAGATTTCATTAAAACAATCAATATATTTCATCGATATCCCGTCGGCAGTCTTTTTTTTTTGCTATTAACAGTTTTGCTACTGTCAAAGGCGTTCCCCATTGGTTTTCTTACAAGAAACGCAGAATACGATACCTGCATTCATGGAGCGATTTAAGTACCCAAGAATTCTGGGCAAAAGCGTTTTTTATGGGAACCAGTTTAAGAGCACATATTTTTTGTATATTGTAAGATTTCATTAAAACAATCAATATATTTCATCGATATCCCGTCGGCAGTCTTTTTTTTTTGCTATTAACAGTTTTGCTACTGTCAAAGGCGTTCCCCATTGGTTTTCTTACAAGAAACGCAGAATACGATACCTGCATTCATGGAGCGATTTAAGTACCCAAGAATTCTGGGCAAAAGCGTTTTTTATGGGAACCAGTTTAAGAGCACATATTTTTTGTATATTGTAAGATTTCATTAAAACAATCAATATATTTCATCGATATCCCGTCGGCAGTCTTTTTTTTTTGCTATTAACAGTTTTGCTACTGTCAAAGGCGTTCCCCATTGGTTTTCTTACAAGAAACGCAGAATACGATACCTGCATTCATGGAGCGATTTAAGTACCCAAGAATTCTGGGCAAAAGCGTTTTTTATGGGAACCAGTTTAAGAGCACATATTTTTTGTATATTGTAAGATTTCATTAAAACAATCAATATATTTCATCGATATCCCGTCGGCAGTCTTTTTTTTTTGCTATTAACAGTTTTGCTACTGTCAAAGGCGTTCCCCATTGGTTTTCTTACAAGAAACGCAGAATACGATACCTGCATTCATGGAGCGATTTAAGTACCCAAGAATTCTGGGCAAAAGCGTTTTTTATGGGAACCAGTTTAAGAGCACATATTTTTGTATATTGTAAGATTTCATTAAAACAATCAATATATTTCATCGATATCCCGTCGGCAGTCTTTTTTTTTTGCTATTAACAGTTTTGCTACTGTCAAAGGCGTTCCCCATTGGTTTTCTTACAAGAAACGCAGAATACGATACCTGCATTCATGGAGCGATTTAAGTACCCAAGAATTCTGGGCAAAAGCGTTTTTTATGGGAACCAGTTTAAGAGCACATATTTTTGTATATTGTAAGATTTCATTAAAACAATCAATATATTTCATCGATATCCCGTCGGCAGTCTTTTTTTTTTGCTATTAACAGTTTTGCTACTGTCAAAGGCGTTCCCCATTGGTTTTCTTACAAGAAACGCAGAATACGATACCTGCATTCATGGAGCGATTTAAGTACCCAAGAATTCTGGGCAAAAGCGTTTTTTATGGGAACCAGTTTAAGAGCACATATTTTTTGTATATTGTAAGATTTCATTAAAACAATCAATATATTTCATCGATATCCCGTCGGCAGTCTTTTTTTTTGCTATTAACAGTTTTGCTACTGTCAAAGGCGTTCCCCATTGGTTTTCTAAGGGCGTCTTAACTGCTGATGCGAGCGGTGAAAGCAATTTAAAAGAAAGATTTTGGTACACATCGGAAGAATGGACACTTAGCTTCAATATTTCCATAACAAAATCTTGCAATATTTCAATATTCAAAACTTTTGTCCATGAATTGGACATGAGAACACTGGTGCCATTTCTGGGCCATACGCCCAGAAATTATACTGGGCGAGGAATCCCAGAAATTATACTGGGCGAGGAATTATAACAGAGTGTCAGCTCCTGTTCACTTACTTGGTATGAAGGCATGAAACTATCGTTGTTCAAGTGGTATCGGGCTTAATTTGGCTATCCACATGCAGAATACTGGTCCGCGGGTTTCTATAGGCATATTTCAACGGGGAGAGGTCACTGTCACGCATGTCAGCATGTTACGTTCACTGAATGTCTGTTCTGTTTTCTTCTAAAATTTTATGCAATTTGTCTTTCATCTCACCTAAGTAAAGCGTGCACTTAATTTTTGTGAATATATCTCGCCTTGAAGTACTGTATTTCATTGACATTCGGATGGTTTATTTGGATACATTAGTTCACCAGGCGAGAACAAAAGACCTGAAGGAGCATTCAGGCAATGGTAGAGTTTAAGCGTCCATTGAAGATCTTTTCCGTATCCGGTCATATATGCGGACGACGGCCAGGAGATCACGGTTAGACCTGGCGTTAACAGCTCGCGCTGTAAAGACCTCATGGTCGCAGCTCGAAAGGTAAGGCGAGGGTGATATTCGGTGGAAATGGGCCAGTATTTGCGCAGTAAATAAGAGTGGAGATTATTCGTCTGGATGGCGTATAAAATATTATAGCAATTATCCTAAATAGCACTTAAGTGTAAGTAAATACTTTCAGTCGTTTTAGAAGGCTGTTCATTTTTCTGTACGCGCAGAAGTCAGAATTTTCTGAGAAATAACAGTTTGTGGCATTATCTGTTGCAGTGTTAATAATATGACGCCATTAAAATTAGGATAAAAACTTGAAGCGGTAATAATAAAAGAAATATTTGACAGGAAAGCTTTCACGCTTTCCAGTATTAGCTTTCACGCTAATACTGCCGGACGCGTGGAATATTTACATTATGGTGTGACTTCTATACCACCACCGGATTTATAACTGGTTATGCCGTGTGCTATCCGAAAGGGTTGGCGATATCAGTGCTCTGAAAACCGCCACCGTACTAATGCGAAGTTGCTTACGCTCCAATCATTGTGGAAGGAGGGGTCTCGTATGCGGCAAGAGCCAACTCTTCACGGGCGACGTGCGATCAAGTACACGAGCAGGAGAGGGCAGCCGGAGATAAGTCACTCCGATGCAAGTATAAAGTCTGCACACACAAACGTAATTTTCTGCATAAAGCACATATATCTCGAGTTTTCAACGACAGAAAACTTCATCTCTTTTGTCGGGCTTGACATGATTGATTCTCTAAGCGATGGGCACAATTTTTATCCGCAGCTTTCGAAGACATTCGCAGTCGGCAGAGATGCAGTTGACCAAGACGTAAATTTGTGTCGTAGCGCAGGTTGGATGATAAAGTTCAATTTTTTAAGCACCCTGTGGTCTCTATACGAAGGCTCCAAAGCAGTTCACAGCAGATTACTCATCCTCGAGTGTGCCTGGTCGGCTCGACGGCTGCTCCATCCACTTGGTTTCTAGAGGTCAGATGATGCAGGCACCACTTGGTTCGATCCAGCTGTTCACAGTAGAAAAAAAAAAAGTTACGTCATATGCAACCATCTTTGCTCCTAAACAATTCAGTCGCAGTTGGAAAACTATAATTATAGCGTCATATCATTGATTAAATTTAAAATACAAAGTCACACAGTCAAAGAATCTTCTAAACGCATAAAATAGCAGTAAGTTCTGAAATTACTTGCTCCAAACAAGCCCAACAGCACACAAGAGAGACGTCTGAGATTTTGGTCGGTTGCAGTGAGGTTTAGCGTATTTTATTCACGGCGTTGCGCATGATTGAAAAACATTGCTGACACGCTAAACTGACTTACAGAGCTGTTTGAATTGATTGGACCGACTCAAACAAGTGAGCCGACATAGCTGACCTGCTCCACTCTCCACGAAATGACTGATCGTTCTCCTTCACTCCGGAATCCATTTAGCAAGCCTATATTCCCTGTTCTTAAAACTATACACGTTTTTTTTTTAATCCGAGCATCTCCTGTAGCTAATCCCTTTATGCTACTAAACGAAAGCGTCGGCCACCACTCAACGCCTCATACTCCAGGAATGCGGCACAGTGTTTTAGCCGCACCTTTTTATTTGGCTGGCACGAGCAATGAAATGACTGGCACATTCTACAGACTTTGCACCAATCGTGTGTCTACTTCGTCGTATGTACACAATGAGAAATAATCGCAATCGCTCAAATTTTCTGCCTTTGCTTGCACTTCATGACCACGCCATAATAATGGCGATTTGCTAAAGTTGCCAGTTATCTGCGGGACTTTCCTCTTCCTCTAGGGGTGAAGGGTATTTTCCTCTCACCCCTTTGCCAGCTGCCAATGGAGGCAGGTGGGGCTGTGCAGACACCGACGCTGAGGTCCGCCATTTTGTTCCAAGTTTTGCGCCAACGTGAGAAGGCAGTTTAGAGGCACCCCTCCTCCTCCCACTTGTTGCTATACAATACCACCTCAGTAGGATAGCAAGCAGACTTCGTAAAGATGGGAGCGGCTGGCCCCCTCCGGCTCATATGTTGGGTATGGGCCGACACGAACTGGAACGTTTGACATGAGCGGGATCATGTGATCGCCTCCCGCTAACAGTGTTACGAGCGACGCGCACAAAACAGTCGCACAACTGCTCCCTAAGAGCATTATAGGAACCCTAGTTGACTCGGCGCGAAGTTGAGAAATGCTTTTAAGCACTAAACGCTCCAAAATTCTTTCATTAAATAAACGGTATATCACACTCCTTTTTATCCTCGGTACATTATTGTAGCAATAGCTACATTACGCTATCATTTCGAGTCTTCAGCGTGGCGGCGCCGTGGCCACCGTGGCGGCGCCGCCACGTGGTCACGTGGTGCATGGTTGGTCACGTGGTGGGGAGCAGCTGCCGGCGGCGCGGCGCGCCGGCGAAACCGAGTGGGGGGGGGGGGGAGTGGAGAGGGGGGAGAGGGTGAATCACGTCCAGGGACGAAGATGAGGAAGGAACGCCCAGCGAAACGGAGCGGCGAAAGACTGACTTTGCAATTCGACTGAGCGAGTTCCACTCGGCCAGCTGTAGCTATCGCGTCACTCCAGGTTTAACCAGAGCTAAACCACAGCCATTTTTTTAACTATGGTGCCGGAGCTCTGTCGTGCAAACCCGTGAAGAAGACTCCCTGGGGCAGGGCATTCACATCTTATTAGCAAGTCTATCTCCAGCGCTGGTGCTAGTATACTTGACAGTTCTTACTGAACAATCGTGCCGCCAAATTCGACTGAGCCTTTCACGCCAAGCGCTATTTTACATAGCATATCTTAATATTTTAATAGTGTTAGTGCTTTTATCGATCGATGTCTGCAAAGAAAGACCGTAGGTATCATATCCTTGGTAGACACATCTGTCCCCAAACCATGAGTAACTCAAATCTTGGCTATAGTGAAGTAGCCCATATTCTTGTCAACTCTACTGGAAGGAAGGGTTAGTTCAAGTACTGCGCACTGCATAGGAAATTCTATTCCACCCTTACGGGAAATCTTAGTCTGGAGCAAGGATTCAACAACATCCTGTGCGAGTAGTACTATGATTAGGGCTGGTTGGTTGATATCTAGAGTTGATTGTGAGGACAGCGCAAAAGAGACAGAGACGAGGACGGCGCCTGTCTCATTGTTTTCATGTGCCTTCCTTGTCTGCGTCTCATTTGTGCCGCCCTCAGAATCAACTTTTTATATCCTGTGCAATTCTTGAGCTGGCCTTTGTCCCCTGGTAAAATGGTGCACTTACACGCCATCGTTACACTAGCCCGTCCCTCTGGTAAAAGTTATAAAGATGAGTAGGGCCTGAATTCACTTTGAATCAACAGAGTTCTATTACACTCTAAAATTCTTTCGCGGACCGACACGTACCAGCGTGTAGTCCTTGTCACTCAAGCACTGCTGCACAGCGTGGTAAAGCGCTTTGCTTCTTGCGGCAGCCCGAGTTCGCCGTTCTATCTTGTAGCTTGTGTAGAGGGTCAAAACGTCGGTGGCGGCTTCTAAGATCATCTTGAACACGGTAATAGCCACAAGAACTGCCACGTAGAGCGCGCACATCCACACGAAGACCGCGAAGGCATTCCCGAGGAGTAAGGCCGGCACCAGCGGCCCGTACTTCTGTTGCACCTGGAAACAACAGAAAATACATAGAGTTCCTTACTATTAACTAGAGGGAAAGCTGGCGCCCCGCCTATGGGAGTTTGCATAGAGCTTCGTCGAGACCACGTGAGCCACCATGGGCGCTCTAAGCATCATGGGGCGGAGAGCTACCGACTGCAGAACTACAACTTTTGGCCGAGAAATAATGAAAAAACAAACGTTGTTGAGTAAACAAGAATGTCCTAACATTCAATATCCTGGCTATAAATTGCAACAAACGAGCAGAAAAGCATGTGCATATAAAGTTCGCCCAAAATAAGCGATGGCTTGCTCTCGTATTGGTCAAGTATTGCAGACAACAAAAACCAACATTTCGTGCTTAACAGGCGCTTTAAAAAAATATGTTTTTAAAAAAATTTACCGCTTCAACGCTTTAGGTTTTTATGGCACTTCGGGAACCAAAAACCTTTTATTGGAGTCGTGTGCTCTTGCGTTTTCGCTACTATGGCTTTTGCGCACTACGTTCGCGTCAAAGTCATCTGCGCCGTGGACGAAATGGGACATCTCAGTAACGCTACTCTGTGTTCCCGAAGAAAAAAAACCGACTGTCCCGAACCAAGTAGCTAACCGCCCCATGATGCTTTGAGCGCACATGGTGGCTGAGGTGCAGCGCCGCCAGCTTTCCCTCTTGTTAATAGTAAGAAACTCTATGGAAAATGCACACGCTTCAGCAAGTTCCTGGTTTTTGGAGCGAAAGCCGCACTCTCTGAGCTGCAGCTTTCAAGGTCAACAAGGTTTCACTTTAACCTTGAGCCAGGCTTCACAGGGCTGACATCATACCACGTGACTGATCTTAGCTGGAGCCGAGCCTCCGCCGTACCAGGTGACATGACCACATGATTAGCCGCACATAGCGCGCGCCTCGTGACGCTCAATTCGGTCGGAGCCGTTGGGGGCTAGGCTCGGGGGAGCCGTGGGGAGGGGGGGGGGGGCCGTTGGGAGCTAGAACAGAGCGCTTAGAGTGCTTCATATGGTCCGCAGAAGCGTCCTGTCGGTTCACTTTTGTAGTTCATTGGATAAGTTCATAGAGAAAACTTGAAGAAGCTTCGTCTATGTTGGACTCCATGAGTGCAAACGTCTCTTTTCTGTCATTTGTCTCCACTATCTAATGTTCCCGAAGCTGTTCCTGTTCGCTGGTGAGGTCTCTTGTGTGTACGTGTGACTTCGAATCTGAGAACAGTCTTCGAGTGTTATTTCGCATTACCGGCTATCGCAATCGCCTGTCAAATTTTGTGCACTGATTTTCAATCGCCTGTGGTTAAGGCTATTACCTAAGTAGGTAAGGTATTCTGGTTATCGATGGGTAGTTTTTGCGAAGCCAAAGACGAAAAACTTACGTAAGCACAAACACAAAAACAACGAAAGAGGCTCTCAAAGCATTTTCTTTATTCGGAACGTGCAAGGGGCTGCTTGTGCTTAACAGGCTGTCGTCTAACTTGTTTGCAATTAGCGTATGAAGAGCTTTATGCACCCTGATTGCCATGACAGCCCTGATGCTGGAGAGTGATCCACATACCTGGTTCAACTCGCCCTTCTCTTGCTCGGTGATGGTCCTATAGACGCGCGCACACGTTCCTAGTAGGTCATCCGAGGAGTAGTCCGATGGCTTCGGGCCCCACGGCAGCCCGGAGCATGTCTTCGACCCGTGTAGGTCTTGTAGAGTGAGGGGCAGGCATCTGCTGTCCTCGATGGCGTGCAAGTTCGCTGGCATAACAAAGCAGCCGAACATTATCTGAGGGGAAAAAAAAGCAGCCCGTAGCCCTGTTTCAGCTCGCACCCAGAGAGACTGCCCAATAGAAAAGTTCCGCATAAGAATTTCCTAAATTACATGTTTTCCGTCTGTCTGTCATAGGATCCACTTGAAACATTTTGAGTGTAAACGGACTGTACAGTCAATGCTTATGGAAATGTCAAAATTCATACGAACTGAGCATTGCGTCTTGCACATCATATACAAATCGTGGGAAAACGACTCAGAAAGGAGCCATGGAAATTACGGCGAAGGATGCACAAATCGTTTGGATTTTAATACGTATTTCTTTGCCACCGATTCTCGCCGCCTCTCGGGTGACAGCGGTCCGCGAAGTGCGATGACCAAGTGCTCTCGTGTTCCCTCTAACGTTGTTTCTACCTGTAACACTGCGCGAAAGTTCTCCTCTCACCTTAGCGACGCGCTGGCACTTGAAGAACTGCGCCGCGCTGAAAAGCAGCTTGACGACAACGGATAGCATATAGAAAACGAAGACCATGATCTCTGTCATCTGCCGCATGTCCTCCGTGGTCTCGGCAATGTCCACCGTAATCTCGACGTAGGCGAAGTGAGTAATCAAGGTCAGCATTGCAACCTTGAGTTCGGCGAGCAGCGACAAGGAATTTCGCCACTCTCGCGTCATCCTCAAGAACCCGAGCATCGTGAGAGGCCGGATCTGCACACGCCGCGAGCAGAGCCTTTCTGAGGCGAATTAGGGTTGCCGTTAAACGACGAGCATGGGGCAAAACTATAACAGGCAGTGGGGCAAAACCAATCTTCGATAGTGTATTCTTGCGCGTACGTGCGATTCTACCAGGGGTGCGCGCGAAAATCTGTACTAATGAAGCCCGTATTTTCTGTAAAACCTACGTCGGCGCCAGTGTAATAAAAAAGTAGAAGTGTTTGCAACGTTCAGAGTGCACCGTACACTCTAAACAAAAATACACCTATATGGGAGTAAAAAGAGAGTAAACTGTCCTTTACCGCACTCCATTTTATAAAAGGGTGTGCGCTAGAGGACAGTTTTACTCCCTTTTTACTCCCTTTGTTTAGAGTGTACAGTCCTCTTCCAAGAGTCTTGCTGTAGAGTTTAGAGACAAGCAAGTCATTCTTTGCACCGACCCCTACGGCTTTCTCCCCTAACCTGCTGCTTACGAAAGCGACCAGCTTTGTATATGTGGAAATTTGTGGGCTTCGCAGCTGACTTTCGGGTTAAGGAGGGAGCTCATTTCATTAGTGTCGACGAGGCCATTAAAGGGGAATCATTTTCTTTTCTCACGAAGCTCGCTCTGGCTCTAAACTTCGCGAAGAGTACATTTGCTGAAATCTTCTGACGTGGAGCCAAACTAACTTCGTGGTTCGGCAGCGCGCAAAAGTCAGAAGGCGCCCACCTAATATAAAGCCGAACACGACGCAGGAATATTCTCGAAGGTTCGCAGGAATATTGATGTGAAGCGAACAATGAAAGAATGTGGCACTAAATAACCACCACGCAGACTTTCTCCAATAAACATAAGCATTTGCGTGGGAAACGTTATTTGTTTGCCCATCGTCAGGATCCACTGGAATGAATTTGAAAACATTTTGAGCTTTCCAAACACGCCTTTCGTGTGTGCGATGGGCGGAAAGGAAAAGAGTGGCAAGTTTCCCCCTAAGCCTTTCTGAGTATACGTACATAATGAGCTCACCACGAAAGCGATGAAGTGCCGAGCATTGGTGGGTACGTAGACCACAGTGAGTCGCACATAAAACTTCACATTCCGTAGGTTCCAGGTGCTTTCGTCAGTGTGAGCAGTTGCTCTTCTTGGACGACTCGGCGTTCCTCCTCACCATGCCGCGCACCCTCTCCCTGACTGTCATCTCCATCCTCTTCATCGCGACAGGACTCTTCCATTTGCTGGAGGCCCTGCCCGTCTCCGCAGTGCGCGCAATTTCCGCTTACGTCACCCCGTAATTGTTCCCAGTAGGTGGAGGTCTCTGCTTGAGTCCTGTACGCAGCCGCATTCGCTGACCAGCCTTGAGCCGAGTCGGTCATCACTTGCACGAAGCTGTGTGTTGGTCCAGGAAGAGGGCAGGGAGTTTGTGAGAGGCAGGAGCTGCAGGTGCAGGAGCCGTTGCTGAAGCTGGAATTTAGGGGTTACTTGCGCACCGCATCATCTGATTTGTTGTTGCTGTTGTTGACCTAGCAACAGATGGCACATACCCACACGGGGGGATCGGCCAAGAATCAGCCAAGTTCATCTTCTTCGTTGTTGTTGTTGCCTCTGAAGCGATGGCACGTAAAAACGGTTGGGGATTGGCTAGGGTTAGGTGCAGATCCAAACAGGAGAAAAATTCATCCAGACTTAACGCAAGCTGATCATAAATAAAAACTGAGGAATCTGGGAAAACGAGTTACGAGAGATTTTGAGGAGATTGGGATGAAAAATCAAAGAAGCAAAGAGGTGAGGGCTGAAATCAAATCAATTAAAAAGTAATAATTATAAATAAACAAATTCTGAGAGAAAGGTAACGAAAAAGAAGAGCTGAAACAAAAATCGCCCGGTCTCGATAACATGCCTGTGGTGAAGCTCACCTTGTTGTTGTTGTTGACCTGAAGAGGATAACTCTACTAAACCATCCCTGGACAAGACGTCAAACAGTCATTTTCTTTCTTTCACGCCAAGCGACAAGGCTCACCCAGTCGCTCGACGCATGAACTCTTGGATTTTTGACTGTTTGCTCCTTTGTACAATATTTAAATGAGTTTCTTCCAAGTGCCAGTAAACGCGCTTGTGTTTTCGTTCCCAAATGTCAAGTTCCATTCTTTCCTCGTCCCTTCTCCGGCCCATCAAAGCTACCTTGCATCACAACAGCTGGTCATGTTACCCGGCCCTACCAAACCACCCTCACCGGCGTCGGGAGTTGAGCAAAAGATATTTTCGTTATTTTTACGCTGAATACAGATTAAGTATCCTTGCAGTAGCATATACAATACCAGTATTTGTTTTTTCTGTACGTAAAAAAAAATGACAAGAAATGGTGCGTTCGCCAGAACTACGACACTGAGCGGTGGCCGGTGCAAAGAGTAGGAGACAGTAGAGGGACAAGATTAGGCAACGAATGGCTTGCTTATTGGATTAATAAGGGACGCAATACGCACACTAATACATACACACCGGTCGTTCTACCCCGGCACGGGGGTGGTCCAACGTACGCGATCGACCGCATGTTTGAGGGAGCGTGCCAATATCGACACGCTGCCCATCAATGGGTGAGTCCTTATTGGGTGAACATGCCCAGTATGGCGTAAGGTGGCGCCATATGGCGGCAATTCTTGAGTCTACGTGTAGTGGAGCTAGGTGTTGACTAAAGGCGTCGCGCATCAACTGCAGGCCGGTTAGACTCGTGCGCTTCGAACCCGCAGGATACAGCATCGATCTCCACAGCCACCTCATGCGACCCCTACTCACCCGTTATCGTAACAAAAGAACTGTAGCGCAACCAAGACGAACACAAGAAAGGGGCACACAGGATAGAGCTAAATCTAGAATTAGCGCTAGTCCTGTGTGTCCCTTTCTTGTGTCGTCTTGGTTGAGCTACAGTTCTTTTGTTACAACATGCACCATCTAACCCAATAAAAAGTTCTTCTAAATCATCAATTATCCACTGCAGGCGCAAAAAAAAAATGGTAGCCGATTCGCGTAGTCAGGCCAAATGTGAATTAGGTGTGCTAGCTTCCAGAATTCAAGCGCAGCAAAGGCAGCACATAGAATAGGAGAACGATGAGAAATGCACTACTTCCATTACTCCTTTCTTTCTGTCACTGAGTGCTCACTAAATACGGCCTTGGTGGAGGCGCAGTCGATGGCTTCAGCACAGCATAGTACTGAGCCATTCCTCTGCATGTGTAGCTTGAACCGTGGTCTGCAGTGTCCGATTTGTGCAGCTTGCGTGAGCGTGTTCTGCGACGACGACCGAATTTGCTTCCCCCTTGTACTTGGAGCGATCCACGACCATTTTCATAAGCACTTTCGTGTCTGCTTTAAGCTTTGGACAGGCCCTCAAGGTTGCCTCGTGTGTTCCATCGCAGTTCGCGCACTTCTGCGCTTCCACTGCGCGTGTAGTTTCATAATGAATGTCGGCGCAACGCCGACAAGTTGTCCTGCTTCTGCACGCAGCTTCAATTGACGCCCAAGCCTCTAACATTCTGCAGCATTGCAGAAGCCGTAGGCACATATGGAAGGACAAGGTGTCTCACAAATTCACACCTTACACGCGGTGACAATTTCTCCTCTGCAAACAAGACCTTCACACACCTCAACTGTCCAAAGCGGTGAATGTCACATATGCGCACACTATATTACAGACACTTCGGTAAGTCACCGTTTAATGTCCACATTAACGTCGGAAATCACAGCTGCCGTTGTACTTCCGTTGGCGAAAAATGTCCCCCATGTACTGCTGAAGCTCGATACGGCCTCCAGAGTGTGCAAGGTTGCCCCAGTTCGGGACATTTCCCGTGGCGTTGATGCGGACCTCCTTAACTTGCCCAGGAACCAGTTGTTCAGGACAGGCTACAAGTTTGTCTGTTGAGGGGATTCAAGTCTTCTGCGGCCGCGACAGCCAGATAAATAAGGGGTATCAGAAATGCTTGCCCAGTACAACTGGTACACTGCTGACACGCTCAGCAAGTTCCGGCCTGTACGCCCTCCAAGTCCTGCGAAGATTCCTTTTTGGAAGCCAGTTCACTAACTCGTTGTATCCCCCATGCTACTCCATGTCTTCGGAGCTGAAAAAAAAAAGTATGGATATCCTCGCGAGCTCAGAGATGAGACAATATTTTCATGCGGGGTCTTAGCAGAAGCAACAAAGCAAGAAAATGAGAGCTACGCACGAAGAGGCAATAGCATGGCCATTCTATAGCATGAGCCACTGACCTTCGAAGAAAGGAGAAAAATCGAGCATATGCAGCGTCCCGCCGTATAGATGCATTAAGCACAACCGTCTCCTGTGGTCATTGAAGGCGCTTCATTCACTCTGCGGAAGTTAGAGCCCATTAGGTTTTGAATTAAAACGAAGGGATGCGAAAATTGCTTCTTTCAGTCCGGTTGTTTAAAGCGCAGCAGAGCAGAAGGGAAAACGTCGCCCAAGCTTTGACATGCGCATGCATGGCGAAACTGGCGCGCCTAAAGTAGTCTTCATACCATTTCATGTAACGGGCAAGACGCAGACAACGAAAACAAAGAGAAAAATGTATGGCCGCATGCAGGAAACGCTGCGACGCGCCGTCTGGCTACATAAGCAGCGGCGCGGCAAAGTGCACCGTCACTGTTCCCGGCCTCTGGCACCCAGGGGATAGTTTCTATCGCTGATAAGTGCGTCAGTGCAGAGCGCCTTTGATAAGGCCTGCAGTCGACGGCAACGCGCATGCGCAAGCAGCTGACTCGCGGGTAAAAAAGGCGACCATAGATGGGACCGTCACAGTCCTTCGTTTTTTGTTGGTGCTAGCCGCGAGAACTTATTTTCGCCGTACAAGCGGCAGTGTTCTTGACGTGTGTTTGTGCCCGGTACCAGTGGGCTGGTGTCGTCTTCACCGTCTACCGGAGGCGCCTAGATGCCGCTGCACTCACGACCGACCGACGACTGCCGAGGAATGCAGCTCCGAGCCAGGCCGTCGGCATCGAAGGTGAGTGCGAGGCAAGGCCTCGCGGCGAGGGCGACGTGTCCGTGAAACCTGGTTTGGGGCTGTTAGGGAGAACTTAAGCTTCACTCGCGCTGTTTCCGCCAGCATTACATAATAACCAGCAAGCAACACGCAGCATGTATAGATGAGAGGTTTCATGGGCTGTCGCCATCGGGTTTCTTGTTCGTGACGGAAGCGTGGTGAGCTAGGATTCGCGATGCATACAGCTTTAGGCACACCGTGTTTTCCGCTGCAGCCAAGGTCGGCAATTCACTGTTCCTTCAGCCCCGCGACGTAAGGTCTCAGTCGCGCCCACTTTGCACCCACGGTGAGTATGTGCAACTGCGATATGCCTGCATTCAATGACAGCCACGTGTCATGCAACATTTTTCTGTTCCTCACGGGCACTGTGCTAGGCAAGAAGCATCTAGTTGGCCTCCTCCTCTAGAATGTGCACCGTTACAGCATTCAGCGTGCTTCTTCCAATGACGGCGTGCGTCGCCTGCGCTGCGGCGTTAAGATGGCGTTAAGCATGCTATTCGAGCAACTTGTTCCACCGCCTTAACCTGCCGTCACGGTACCAGACTATAAAAAAAAATTTTCCTGTGCTTTCTAAAGTGGGTCTATTTAAAAGATTTGCCAATAAATCATTTGCACAGCAGTGTCGTACGAACTTCATGTCGCCACTTGAGTGTGCGCCGGCGCCAGCCGGCTTGATCGCGGTGCGGTTGATGCGACACTCACGCTACTCTGTGCTTCCTGGCGCTGCACCAACATGCAAATCCACTCCACAGTCTCGAGGTAAAGGAGCTACAGACCTTCTCATTTAGGGCTGCCTGGGCGTCGCCAAATTGCTCGCTGGGCTGTTGTGTGCACTTGGCGCTAGCACGGCGGAAGCGGCAGCGCAACCAATATGAAACAGGAGAGAGGAGGAGTCTCCACATTCTCCTCGTCCAATTGAAATGTCTATATTTCCAAAAATACGTCGATCAAAACTGGATTTCGACACTGTTTCGCAGCGTTTTGCCCTAAAGCAGAATTAAAAAGTAACATGTAGGCACTTCGTACATCCCGACCATTCACTCAGACATGAGTCAGTGGCCTGAATTTCCCCCTTGTGCGTGCGGTGTGGAGTAGGTGTACGCTCCGCCCCCTCATTATCAAGTACGATAGTGTTGATCAATAAAAAGTTTAGTGTTTATATTCGCGCAATTAGATGTGCCGATCACCGGCAAAGTATGAATCTTGGGGGCGCCCTTTGGATGCGTGCTGTACTTCCATACACATATGCGTCGATGGCCTCCTGAGCGGGTCAAGCAAGTCTCGCCGAAGTTGTTGAAGCTGCGGCGACGAGAACGGCGGAGTAAAATGAATGGCGAGAAGAAGGGCTCTAAACGCCACCTTCGGTACTCTGTGCATCCCGAGACTGGACTGCACCTCGGGCAGAGAACTTCCGGGAGACTTCGCTGCCTCGTACGGTGCAGGCGCCAAAGGCGCTGGCGGGAGCGTTCAGTGGCTTGGCTTCGCTCCAGCTGTTGTCTGCCGGGGTGTACCGCTCAACGCTGGCGACGAGGGAGGTGCCTGCGTTCATGTGGAGTCAAGAGGAGAGAATGAGACAGAATAGGGGGGGAGTGGTTGGCGGTAGGGGGCGTCCATGCTATATTACTCGAGTGTTAGAGGCAGAAGTAAAGGGGGTAAGGTGCAAGTGGGTCATAGGCACGCGTTGTAAAATGGAATATGGAGCATCCTTTATTGCACACAGTCATAACGCTGACCCGCCGCGGTGGCTCAGTGGTTAGAGGCGCTCGATTACTGATCCGGAGTTCCCGGGTACGAACAGGACCGTGGCGGCTGCGTCTTCATGGGGGAAAAACACTAAGGTGCCCGTGTGCTGTGCGATGTCAGTGCACGATAAAGATTCCCAGGTGGTCGAAATTATTCCGGAGCCCTCCACTACGGGCACCTCTTTCTTCTTTCACACCCTCCTTTATCATTTCCCTTACGGCGCGGTTCGGGTGTCCAACGATATATGAGACAGATACTG
This sequence comes from Amblyomma americanum, assembly GCA_030143305.2. Lineage (NCBI taxonomy): Eukaryota > Metazoa > Arthropoda > Arachnida > Ixodida > Ixodidae > Amblyomma > Amblyomma americanum. The sequence continues at coordinate 204,327 of JARKHS020002650.1, read as the reverse complement.
CGCCATTTCCTTTCCCGAAAAACCAATTATTATTATTATCATAACGCTGAATATTCAAGAGCGGGTATACCAAAGACAAGTGGGCTTGTGAGGAGACACCCGGCAGTAGTGGCCACCTTCGCGAAGCGTCATTGAGGCAAAGCAGTACATGCTAATTACAAAGAAATATACAAGTAACGGATAATGCACAGGATACATTTATCGACATTCTATATTTGTAGTTAAGGTTACAAGCCCTCTGAAGTTGGCACTGCAGATTCTAGCTTTCTTCAGGAGAAAACAGATCTTCCGGAAATTCATTAAATATAGACCATAAGGCAGGACGTTGTAGCTTTGGCCATAGTCAGTGCTGACTCTGCCAGTAACGTGAGAGAAATGTGCCACCAGGATGCAGAGTTTACATTTCTGAGCCTGTAGTTGCTCTTCCACATTTTAAGAACACTTTGTTTGAAAAGGTTGTAAAAGACGAAACGGCTGCTTTGAATGCACTCGTAGAGTTTTTCATGGAAAGTGTAAAGGACCTTTTTCTGTGTTCTGTAGTACATTATTCTAGCGTCCCATGCATAGGAGCAGTTGAAGAAACAACACGTGCCCCATCTAAGTGTACTGTACGTCAATGACTGGACTACTCATTTTGTAACAGAAAAGACTAAGTTAAACGGCGGGCTTGCAGTTACTCTCAGCATTTTACAGAGGTGTGCCATTTGTGTTTTCCACGAAAAACTCGATACAATATACAAGCCAAGGTACTTAAAAGACAACACAATGGCTCTAGGTATGGCAGTATACTGGGGAGGGGGGCGGAACATATGTCACCCATAGATGGATCAGGTAATGATGATGCCCTTTTGTGCACATCACATGATTTCTGCACAAGCCTTTCACATTTGACGCTGCAAAACGGCTGCAGGGAAAATCTCCAGTATTGCTATTACTATCAGCTACTGCGGAAAAACCGTTTCGGAGTTCCACATCCTGATCCGGAGTTCCGGGTTCGAACCCGACCGCGGCGGCTGCGTTTTTATGGAGGAAAAACGCTCAGGCGCCCGTGTGCTGTGCGATGTCAGTGCACGTTAAAGATCCCCAGGTGGTCGAAATTATTCCGGATGCCCTCCACTACGGCACCTCTCTCTTCCTTTCTTCTTTCACTCCCTACTTTATCCCTTGCCTTACGGCGCGGTTCAGGTGCCCAACTGATATAGTGAGACAGATACTGCGCCATTTCCTTGCCCCAAAAACCAATTATTATTATTAGTTCCACATCCTTGTTTTTGTGTGCCTTTTCATGGCACTCGGTGAAAGAATTTTCAGCAGCCGCTGCATGATGTGCCCGGGGGAGTACTTCTAAGATCCATAATTAGGGTAGGGATTTCGGCCAATGGTTTATGTCCCCTGCTCTAGAACATCTCGACGGGGATGGAGAGCATTGCGCGAGGATCGGCGCGCACATAGATGGGCGGGGGAAAGGGCGCTCACCGTTGAAGCCTCCGATGACGTACAGGACGTCGCCGAGCTGCGCCACTGCGAAGCTGCTGCGGGGAGTGGCCATACTTGGCACCGCCCGCCATCGCAGAGGCAGGCACTCGTCGCTGCGTAAGACTGCCACAATTGCAACACAAAGTCAGAACAATCCTGGGCGCGTCATCCGGAGGAGAAAGTACAGATCCTCAACCCAAAGCATATCCAAACTACGAGCCAATTATTGTGCAACACCTTGTTGTCTGCATTCGAGTGCGATTATCGCGATATCACGGGTTATCCAATTAGCAGATTATCACTAAGCTGTCGCGGAGTGTTGCTTTATGTAAAAAAGAAACCTTCGGCAGAAGGAAATCAACCTGCTTGAAGTGGGTGTGGCCAACAACGCTATATGATTTTACGAGATTAATGTGCTAGGCCCATGTAGCGATATATGCAGGCAATCGGTAACATACGCAGAAGTTCTGGACAAGCGCATTTTTATAATAATAATAATAATAATAATAATAATAATAATAATAATAATAATAATAATAATAATAATAATAGGTTTTGGTGGAAAGTAAATGGAGCAGTATCTGTCTCATATATTGTTGGACACCTGAACCACGTCGTAAGGGAAGGGATAAACGAGGGAGTGAAAGAAGAAAGGAAGAAAGAGGTGCCGTAGTGGAAGGCTCCGGAATAATTTCATAAACGCAGTTATTTCACATATGGAAAGGCCGCACTATAACAATCAATATATACACGAATCGCTCCTCGTGACGCTTGTAGATTTTGTTTATTGTTATAAAACGCACCTCATTGATTTTCTATGGCAGACTTAAATATTCGCTGCAACCGCAAGACAAACTTTAAAAGCGAGGTTTTGCTAGGCAATGAAAATGTTAGGCCATTGCAATCAATATTTTCGCAAAAGTATCTCACAATATTGAAGAGTTGCTTAAAAGTGATGTCCAGCTGCACTTGTACTTTCGGCTCACATCTACATGACTGTATAACATTAGTGTGCTCACAATATTAGCGTGTTCACATTATCAGATTAGTGTGCGCCATGAAGGGAACTCAAAACGCTTCCACCATTCTGACGGTTTGCAGACGGTGATTAAACCACGGGTTGTGTACGAGCCCCATCTCACCTGACAGCAATTGGACATTTGAGAAACTAATTACTACTTAGTACCCAGCCTAGCCGTTACTGATTAACAATTACTGGCTTAACGTATACGCAGATTTTGGGCGTTCTCCGGAAATATTTAAAAAAGTCTGCCTTCCCAGAAACTCGTTTTGGATTATTGAAGGTTTATATTCAAGCTGCACAGAAATCTGGGTTTGTAGAGTTTATGCCTAAAACATGAGCCGTCTCAATTCGCTCATTAAGACTCAGCTGCCGCTTCCGCGCGAGCACTGTTAGCCGCTGTTCTGCCCAGCTCAATTATTCACAAGCCTAGTATTGATTGGAGGCAATCCTCTGTAGATGAGAAATGAACACCAGTGAGTGCTAGACGGACTGAAATGCTTCAACAGTATACATGCGGAGCAGGAGACGTCATGCGTCTAAACAGGAGCTGTCCGTATACTTGAATTCGCCACAGGCAGGAAATTTCAAAGGCCAACAACGTTTGCATAATTTCTTTCAGGTCTAAATTATAGTCATCGAGATGGACGCTATTTAATACAATTTACACACACAGGCAAGCGAACATCTGCGGAATTTCTACGTGCTCGGAAAACCTGTACTTTGAGCAGAACAAACGTTGTCATGTCTCTGTATACACTCTCGGCCGAAAAACAATAATGCGGAACCTGACGAGCTGATTGCCGGTGTGTAGTGCACAGGGGGCGCTCGTACTCGCTGCAGGCGCTGCAACTACACGAGCGAAATTATTCCGAGATGACGTGATTACGGACAGTGCTGCGGTTATATGTGACGTCATGCAAGAGCCGTACGCTGGCGCTGAGCGAAATTAAAACCGATGGATAAAACTACCTTCATATTAGTGCGGCTCCGTCCCAGCTTTCTCGAGCTCATTACGCCCTCAGGCATTTCAATGCGTTAGCATTAGAACGTCCATTATCGCGAAAAGTGTCCGGCGTTGGCGTGTGAAACCTCGGTGGAGAGGGTGCAAGGTAGAAAGAGAGAAAGCGGGAGAGAAAAGGGGGAAAGAGAATGGGAGGTGACAGGTGGCGAGAGAAAAAACGCGCTAGCCAATCAGAGACGAGGGTTGGGCAGAGTGGAAAGGAGGTACAGCGTGCAACACTGATTGGTGGACTGGGATGGAGAGGAGGAGAGGGGGTACGGCGTGTGACGCGGTGACATCACGCCGCGCAGGATCAGAACACGTCAGCGGGAGCGTTTCCTCCCTCCGGGGAGAACACTAATGCTAACGCAGGGTCTCCAGCATGAATATCATTGATAATCTTTGTGTTTTTTCAAGCAAAGATAGTGACATAAAAACTTTTGCGCCTACAACGTTTTAACCAAGTCAAGAAGAAGACTTAGTGGATCCCGCCTACCCTTCTCCAGTCGACGGAGTCCGTCGAAACCGCCGATGACGTAGAGCCTGCCGCAGTGCTCCACCATGCGATGTCCGCAGCGAGGGCTCGGCAGAGATCGGACGCTGGTCCAGCAGTCCAGCGAAGGCGTGTACACCTCGACGGTTTTGAGGACGTCGGTACCGGTGAAGCCGCCGCTTACGTAGAGGCGACCTGCGCGGAAGACGATGGTTCCAATAACAATATTAATAGTAAGGCCTTTGTGTTTCATCACAACGACAGATGAGACAGAGGGAAAAAAAGATGGGATTGTAGCTTGACGAGCTTTCACCTTAACGAAGAAAAATACTTGATCCATCGAAAAAAGGCAAACAGTATTATCAGCATACACCAGCACAGAGTGAACAGGCAACTGCAAGACAATGAAAGGGACGTAACATGCAGAAAGTGGTACGCTTGGAAAGATGGCATTGTTCAATCGCTTTCAAGTTGTAGCTTGCTCTGTGGCACACCCATGCTGCAAGATACGCAGGAGAACCGATTCTGCTACGATTGTGTAAGTAGTGCTTCATCGGTACGTAACTCCGCAGCTCATCCGACTGACACTGCCGGGACTTGATCGGAGGAACAATTCGAATGCTCCCGGGTCCACAGCCGCCGGTCGCCACTGCATTTCGTTTGAATAGGGAGAAAACGCGCAAAAAGACAGGCGACCGGAAGAGAACAGAGTAGAAAAGAACAGAGATCATCAGGGCATGAGAGGGCGCCACATTAGCGACGGGTGTCGAATGCATTGTGGCGGGCTCGCTTCGGCGGTTCTGTCTGTCTGGCCGTCAGTGCAGAACGCTGGGTGAAACACGACACTGCATGCTACGGCATCTTCAAATATGTCGGACCCCGGCGATTTGCTGATGGACCAATCGAGAGCCTTTATGCCGGCAGATATTGCGGAAATCGCCATCGCCACCGTGTTCCAGTCAAAAGGACGGTGACATTCAAGATTTTCGCAGTGATCAACCGTATACGGAGCTCGGGGGATACCTCTGGAGGCTGACGCCACAAAGTTCCATTACTTGATACTCACGTATAATGACCTGTATTTCGATAACGACATGGCGTGGCACTGACTGCCGTTTCTGTTACATGTGTATCTCTCCTGGTTGCTGCTTTCTAATTTTCGTTTTTTTTTGCATCGTAAATTGACCCCGTCAAGTCCAGGCTTTCTATTATATTCTGCAGTTAGTAAACATCCGAGCCGCCGCGGTGGCTCAGTAGGCGCTCGGCTGCTGGCCCGAAAGACGCGGGTGCTATCCCGGCCGCGGCGGTCGAATTTCGATGGAGGCGAAATTCTAGAGGCCCGTGTACTGTGCGATGTCAGTGCACGTTAAAGAACCCCAGGTGGTCGAAATTTCCGGAGCCCTCCACCACGGCGTCCCTCATAGCCTGAGTCGCTTTGGGACGTTAAAACCCCATAGACCATGCATACACCAATAAAAATCTTCGCCGCCTTAATGATAATTTAGTGTGTCTCCTTTCTGTGCGGTCTGCGTAGCACTAGAAGAAAATGAATGCTTCGTAGTTGGTGCAGGTTTCGGCACGTCGGCGTCACTCACCTTTATAGGCGCAGGCAGAGCCGTCACTGCGCCGACGACTCAGGGAAGCCACCATGCTCCACTGGTTGGTGAGCGGCTCATAGCGCTCCACTGTACGCGTCCTCTCCACGCCTGCGGCAGTGAATTCAAAGCATGTATATAATAAAATAATAATAATAATAATAATAATAATAATAATAATAATAATAATAATAATGATAGATAATAATGATAATGATGATAATAATAGATAATAATAATAATAATTGTTTTGGGGGAAAGGAAATGGCGCAGTATCTGTCTCACATATCGCTGGACACCTGAACCGCGCCGTAAGGGAAGGGATAAAGGAGGGAGTGAAAGAAGGAAGAAAGAGGTGCCCGTAGTGGAGGGCTCCGGAATAACTTCGACCACCTGGGGATCTTTAACGTGCACTGACATCGCACATCACACGGGCGCCTTAGCGTTTTGCCTCCATCGAAACACAGCCGCCGCGTTCGGGTTCGAACCCGGGAACTCCGAAATGAAATTGGCAGTGGCCTAACTTGGCTAAACCTGGAATTCAGCGAAAAGCAAGGACGCTTGCTAAGCGTCTGAGGCTCGTCCATGGCAGCTCCGCTACACGCTCGCGACAGCCGTTCTATAAATACACACACGACCACGTGGCTATGACGTGGTATCGTATGGTCTTACGACACCCCCATCGGATGTCACCACGGGGCTTCACATCACCGCCTCCTTATGGTCAAAGGTCACCCAGTGTCAAAGGTCAGAGGTCAAAGATCAACTAAAGTTCATGGGTCAAGGTCAGGGGTCAAGGGTTGGACACCATAACTGTACCACATGTGGTCATACACGAATAACGTGATTGGGCTGAAGGTCGTTCAAGGTCATTCTTCGGCCTACGCGACGACTGCTTTACCTAGCGCAGTGAAGCTTTTCGCTTACAAAAACCACCTCAAATCGTCAAAGGTGCCAAAATGCTCAGAATGAAAAGCCAGAGCTTGATGACGTTAATTAAAAAAATCAATTTATCACTTAACTGGAACAGTTGGAAAAAATGTTCAGAGGTGTCAAACTGCTCAGAATGGAATGCCTAACCAACTACACTATGGTGTGATACCTTGAGGGCGGAGGTTAAGTGTCCTCTGCAATTTTTAACATCTCACACAGGGGCCCGTTGCTCTCGCCAGCCTTTACCTCACCACCGCAAGATGGTCAACGGCGGTAACTGGCACTGCCACTTCAAGGTTCCTTTGCGGGAGGACAGCAGTCAATCCTTCGGCTCTCTTACGGCCTCGAGAGTAATAATCTTAAACGAGCGCTCCCTACCGGTGTGCCCTCCAATGGCGTAGATGTGGTCGCCCAGGGCAGCAGCGGCGACGTAGGCACGCGTCACGTGCATAGGCGAGTGGCGGTGCCACTCGCAGCTGTCGAGGTCGAAGCTGTCCACGGAGCGCAGGTAGGACTGCAGCTTCAACCCTCCCACCACGAATAGCCGCCGCCGCCACTGCACCAGGCCGTGGTAGGCCCTGCACAGAAGTACGGCACATACCGCTGAGCGGGCATGAATCTGCAGCCCACTCCTCCACGAGACTACAGCATTCGTCTAGGAGGTCCACGTTTGGATTACCACGCTCGAGGTTCAGCGCTTGGGACGCGACGAATGGGGCAGCCCTCTGCTATGAAGCCTGGTATACAGTTTGATTGTTGCGCTGGCTTCAAAACGGACACGTCGGTTGGTTTCACAGTGTTCCGCAATCTGTTTACTCTGAAGGCACAAGGTCCAGGAATCACAAAGCAAAAGTTCAGAGCAGCGGTAGATAGATCTCTGCTCTGCATCGCACGATTTAGATAAGGTGCGTCCGGAAGGGACCCACCGCGTTGGCTCAGTGGTTAGGGCGCTCGAGCTACTGATCCGGAGTTCCCGGGTTCGAACCCGACTGCGGTGGCTGTGTTTCGATGGAGGAAAAACGCTAAGGCGGCCATGTGCTGCGCGATGTCAGTGCACATTACAGATCCCCAGGTGGTCGAAATTATTCGGAAGCCCTCCAAAACGGGCACGCCTTTCTTCCTTTCTTCTTTAACTCCCTCCTTTCCCCTTCCTTTACTGCGCGGTTCAGGTGTCCAACGATATATGTTAAAGATCCCCAGGTGGCCGAAATTATTCCGGAGTCCTCCACTACGGCACCTCTTTCTTCCTTTCTTCTCTTATTCCCTCTTTTATCCTTTCTTTTACGGCGCGGTTCAGGTGTCCGCCAATGTGTGAGGCAGACATTACGCCATTTCCTTTCCCCAGAAACCAATTTTCATTTTCAATTTTTCCGGAAGCGGTTCTTGTTATTCAATGGCACGCACTCCGCAGGCACTTGACGCCAGCTCCAAACGCTCCCGGTGTCACGAGATAGCTCGCGCAGCAAAAGGCAGCTCCTGTCTTGCTACAAAAATAATCCGTTGATCTTACCCATCCACTGGAGCCGGACCCTAACCTAAATGAGCGAAACCGCGGAAACTGTTATTTTACTCAAAGCCACACCTTGGAAAAAATCCAAATGATATCGTACTCGGGATCCCATCGCCAACAATACAGCCAATAGCGGACTACATTAGCATTTTGCAGCGAGGCCTAACTGCCTACCGGCTACGATCAGCTAGGGGATGAAGTCGCTAAATGTCCGCATCAACATACACCCGTAGACGTCAGCGCTCCCGATCGATTACCCAGTGTTCGACGTGCTGGATTAGATGCCGCACGAAAAGACGCGGGATAAACATGCTCAAAAGACACGGATATGGCAATCGACCTGTTTGGGTTCTAAGCCATCCGCGAAGGTGCTCAAGGCCGCTAAAAGACGGCGACCTGAGCCACGTCTGTCTTAGAACTTGAGAACAATTTGTGCGCCGTGCTGGCACAGTGGCCAAACACAGCACACATAAAAGACTTCGCAAACTCTTGATTTGGAAGCACAGTCACTTAAAACATCATTACTGACACACCCGCAGGCGCAAACGTATCTGTGCTGCGTAGAGCTGCAGGTTACTTGCCGTGGCTTAAACCCGTCCGTCTTGAACTGGAACCAGCGGTTCACCCGATGGTCGTAGGCCTCGACGGTGGACTGCGGCTGCCCCTTGCTCCAGCCACCGACCACGAAGATCAGCTCGGATGGCAGGCGTGGAAGCCACCGCTCCGGGTTGACCAGGCCACAGGTGTGGCAGTAGGCTTGCGTTAGAGGCATGGAGGCTGCCAGACGGGAGGGAGGGCAAGGTTAAACACGGCGACGGTAGCAGCTTGATCTGGTGGTGGACGCCGCCGGTATGGCTGCGGCAGCCACAATGACGAGTGACGCAAGGTTATAATAGTGCGCGCATTTCAACGCCATATAGCCTTAAGGGTCCCGCTCAGCGACAACCTCGGCGTCGTCGGCGTTGGGGTGTTGAGAGAAGCAGGCGGCACACCTGCCACTTTGGTAGTGACCCTGTGACGTCATCACAACCTGCCCACTGTTGGAGGTAGCAGAATATAGATGAGTCTAATTAGAGCAGGCTCCCCGCACCACTAAAGTATCGTGGGTTGTTGGAGGTCTATAGCAGCTAAATTATTGATTGGTCGTGAGAGGTCACTTGCCAAGAGCAACATGAGCCTTACGAGCCTCACCGGTGGTTGTGCCGAAAAAAGCGCTCTTCGAACTCAAAAATCCTATTTTTAAAAATTGTGTAAAATCTTAGGTGAAGCACCCATATGTATATTAACACCAGACAGTAACATTCCAGAGTTCATTTGCCTTTGGGATTGTGCGTTCGAAAAATCAAGCAAATAGCGGAGTGAACGTTTCAAATGCAGCACTTACTAGCATGATGTGCAGGCTCCCCGCCTTGCACTCCGGCGGTCGGGCCTGCAGCCTGTCTTGCGGCTGCGGACGCGGCTTCGGCTAGGGCTGCTGCTGCCACTGCGACGGCGTTAAGGGCGAGAAACTTCTGTGCAGCCGCATTTAAATGTTGCGCGCCGGCGGCATTCGCGAACGGGATTAGGTTGGGCGAAGGAGCTATCGGCACTGGCTTTTCCGGCTCGCGAAGTTTCATCAGGAGCGGGTCACGCGAACAAGTGCATGGCCCAAGCTGGAGCGCCTTGGTAACCTCCTCCTGGAAAGCGACAGTGTCCGCCAGCGCCGGCCAGCGCTCCCGGAATAAGTCGGCGACTCTGCGTGCCGACCCAAGTGTCCATGAGTGACCGAAACCAAACTCAACGCGGAAACAGTAGAGAGACTCGCGAAAGGACACAGGGCCACAAACAGGTGACTGTTTCGACTCGACTCTACTCGTATGTCAGCCCTGTTTCAGCCGTGTTTAAGTACCATAGAGCAGTGACTAACACCGAAGCGATATCGCAACATGAGCACACATTTCTCTGACAGAGAAAGAGAATAAACAATTATTTGCAAAAAGGAGACCGCAGCGGATTGTAGGTGGCGTCCTCAGTCCATTACTCCAGTAGCTTCCGCCGACGTTTTGGCGATGGCCACTCGCGCCTCCTGGTCTTCCAGGGTGCTGCAGACCAGCGTCACCTCCCAATGCTCCAGCGCCGCGCTGTGAGGCTTTGAGTGGTTCGGTTTAGCTGTGCATGTCCATGCAATGTGGGTGAATGCGGGAATATTGCCATACCAAGGACATATATCTGCGTGTAATGTTGGGCGAATGCGGTGTAGGTGGTGGAGATTGGGGAAAGTGAGTGTTTGGATGCGTCTTAGGTGGTACGAGTCTCTTACGTGTGTGTGTGTGTGGGGGGGGGGGGGGGGGGGGGTTAGAGATGCCTGAAGAACTCGCAATCGAAGAACTGTATTCATTCCCACTTACTGTTATACATTCAACACGGTGCACTAGGAGGTTATGTGAAATGGTTCGGCCGTTGGCTTGGACACTGACTGGAACATACATTTCTCTTATTAGAGTGCGCTGCTAATATAGCCGCTTATCGCCTGTCAACTCGTAAACAAAACATCGGCATGAGGCACGCTATATAGTAGAGGACTATGGAGTGACTTAAAACGCTTGGGGTTATTTAATGCGCATGAATATGCAGCCTCCGCGGCTATAGGACCGAACCCAACACTTCTGACCTGTCGCTTGGGAGCTGGGCGCGCTTTCTACTAGGCCACCGCTAGAACCTCGCCAGCCGTCGAATGCGTATACGTTGGCTAAACTATTGGAGCATCCAAGTGGTAAGGGTAGCAAAGTAGCGATGTATCGATCGTGCAATGTGCGGCTTTTTCACTGTGATGCGCGTCCGGGGTTGGCTTCGATAAGCGTTCAAACATAGACCAGGCGCTTAATAATAGCGTTTTCGCATTAAAAATGTCATCGAGCCGTGTGTGTATTGACGCACGATGGTTCACAGCCAGCGCTCCCCTGGTCTTGGCGAAGCTCACTGAATGGCTGCAGTTGCCGTATCGGCGCGTTTTTTTTTTCCCGCCAAAACCGCGGACGTATGGTCTCGTCATTCCGCCGAGCAGGGCGATGAAGAATTAATCACTCACGGCACCTGGTGGCGTCCATTGCACATATGCAGCACAGGTAATCGGCACAATATTGGAAAAGACTGGTTTAACTCCGGTCCACTGTAGGACCAGACTTGGCCAATATACTTCCAATGCTCGGCAGGCTAGCAGTGCTGCTGGAAATGTCGCGACGACGACAGGCCGTTTGCCACTTCAGAGCACCACTTCTATGCCAGGCAGCATGACACCATGTATTAAACGTAACCAAATGAAATTACGTATACCCTTTACATGCACAACGCAGATCACCCCCACAAGCGCTTTGAAAAGCATCGCATAATATCATCTTATTTTATAGCGATAGCGTTAAAGGCCCCGTTACGCATAAAATGTGGAGTCGTATTGTCGGCGTTGTGGGCGAAAAATCGCGAGCATGGCACTGGCAGGTGGTGCCCACAGAGCAACATAGGAGGCAGGTGGACCACCTAGGTCACGTGACCTTGCGGCGTAATCACAACCTGCCCACCGTGGCAGGTGGCAGTTAAATTAAATATTGGTCGCTCGGGAAGAGCTACCTGAATCGCACAAGGCATACCGCTGGGAGCACCTGCCATCGCAGGGCAGTGGCGCATCGCTTAACCGCTGCACCACTGCGCCAGGAGTGGTATGAGGACTCCCAGGGATCTATGAATGTTAAGTATGGAGAGTGACGAATACTGCATATAGGGTCATTAAAGCATTAACGCTGTCGCGTCATACCCTTTAGGCGGAGCTTAAGTGTCTCCTGCAATTTTTCAGCTGCTGATTGTTCCGATGCCACTGAGCCCTTTCCGAAGTAGCAGTCTTGGCCTCTAAAGAGATAGCGAAGGTGCTCTTGTTCATAGACAACCTTATCCATTATTTTTTCATTGTTGCGTACTCTCGCAGACTTCGATTACAAACGGCCTCAATTTCACAAGCATCCCAAATGCCATCGAAGTTGGTGACTTAAGGCGGAACAAAGGATTGAAAATGACGTTTGCCCCTCCGTTCGTCTCTTTGCTACCCACGGCTAAATATTTAGTCCTTGAAATATGCCCAGGGCCGCCTCTTCCCGCACTTAGCCTTTTAGGTGACCCCACTTCGCTTAGATAGAAACTTGCAAAGTGTTACACGCACGATCTGTACATATCTGTACACCGCAGTCAACAAACAGCATACATATAAAAAACACATAAATACAAGCGTACATATAAATAAAATAAATATGCTGATAAAGTGAGAAGACGATTGTCAATATGGCAACGTTTCAAGGTCGTTAAAACACAAATGATCAGCTATCGTAGCTACCTCTCCGGCCAAGCTGTTCTAATTTCACATTGGTGGAAAGAGCGACGAGTATTTAAACTTGCTTGTGCCCGTAAAGATAGCATTAATCTTGAAAGGGTAACTCAACTGCAGTGGTATACGGTATGTCGCACGAAAATAAGTGCCGCTGAAAGCAAAGCAACCATGATACAGTTTATGCTCAAAAGACAGCCGAGCGTTCCGTCTTCCCGTATGAAGGTGTAATAAACTTACATGGTTACACTAGATAGGCAAGAATAAAAACTGCAGATCACAGCAGAGACTGCATTGGAGAAATGCGAAAGCGTTATGGCTTGCCGCGACGTTGGTGGCTCCTAGTCGACGCCTTTCTACACCTACTTAACCACTCTGCTAAGATCCGACCGCCACTCCTCGATCTCCCATGCTACCGCTCGACGATGCGTACTTTTTTGTTGCTGCACTCTGAGTGGTTGTTGGCGTGACGTCATGAGACGTACGGCTGACGTCACACGAGTGTCGGTAATTAGCTTCATAAAGCCCATTATTTATTCCAATAATTACACTTGTTAATCAAGAGTAATTAGCTTAATCAGTACTGTTAATTAGTGCACATTAGTTGGGATCATTATACAATTTCTCGGGGTTGTAATTAATGGCAATGTTAATGTTGATGCCTAATTACTTTGCTTCGATATTGTTTAATCGGCTTTTATACTTCACACCACTCTTCAGAATACGACTGATGCCGTCACATCTGGAGAGACATTTTGCGGACACTTCCCGTGCCGACATAGCCTAGTAATGCTTTCGCATTAAATGTGATTCAAAGCCGTGGAGTAGACCCTTACAAAAATGGTCTATATACTTCTTATAGACTCTATTGTCTTCCTATAGATATTTATCTTTGTCTATTCATAGTGTATAGGCTGTCTATGGACAAAAGTCTGCTAAAAGTGTATGGCCATAAATCTATAGATTGTCTGTAGACTGTCCATAGGATTCGTATTGCCTATAGGCTGTTCTCTAAGGTTTGTCCGTACTGAGTCTAGACTTTATAGACAGAAGTCTATGGACAGTCTATAGACTTCTAAAAATGTTTGTAAGGAGAGACTAAAGGCCACCGCTACTGCAACGTTCGATACAACCACGTGTGAGGGCGCGGAAACTCACCCCGGCTCGCAGCAGCCTATGCGGACACACCGCAGGAGGTCCGACAGTCCGGAGCTCTCCTCTTCCCGAGTGGCGGAGTACCAGCGCGCGATCACCTCCAGCGCGTCCTCCTCCCGACTGACATTCAGCTCAGGCGAGCACAGCAGGTCGTAGAGCAGCCATTCCGGTATGTCTCTCAAGTTCTCGCTGCACCGCCACACCTGCGTTGCGCAGGACGAATTGGTTAGAGGGACCCTGAAACGCCTTCTTTTTAGAGTACAGAAACTCGATCAGTCACTACAGTATGTTGTCATGAACCCCTGCGCAACAAACAGCCGAGAACCTACAGTCACGCGCGAAAGTTGGTGAGCCCTTTCCGGCGACTTTTCAAAACTCTCGCTTTCCTCCCTGTGCCGCGTCTGCGTATGTCTCTTAAGAGATGGCTATTGGCCAGATTATTTCACACGTTACGCCGTTACCGTGGGCGCAGCCAGACAGCCGCGTAGCCCTGCTCCCGGGGAGTTGCGAAGTGTGTCAGCAGTCGGCATTGAGACTCACTCGACCAATCTGACTGGCCCATCATGGCAGGATTACTAACACGTCCCAAGGTCAGATGGCCTGTCTCGACCAATCACCGAATCTCGTCTCGTACATCGGCGGGTTTTTGGTGTCACGACAACTCTAACGCTGCCGCATTAAAAGAAGACTGGCTAGATTACAAGCTGGCGATAATGATACTCTGTATCATGAAAAAGGAGGAAATGGGTAATGGCAGGGGGCGCATGGCGAAGAATTAATTGGCCGGTGGTCGCTCAGATTACGAAGGGGATTCAGAGGGAGGGTTGAAAATTAAACAGAGAGGTGGGCGGATCAGATTAGGAAGCCTGCGGAAATACTTTGGCCGCAGCTGGCGCCGGACAAGGTTAATCTGTCTAGCCGCTGACTTAGTTGGTTTGGTGATGAAAAAAGTGGCAGTGACTTAACTTGGCTAACCCTGCAATTCAGCGAAAAGCTTCTGCACACATGGTCGCTCATCACGCGGCTTCACATTACCCCATCGGATGTTAAGGTCAATGGTCTAAGGTCAACCCAGAGGTTACTCAATGTGAAAGGTCAACTAAAAGTCACGGGCCAAGTTCAGGGGCCAAGGTTTCGACACCATAACTGCACCACAGATAGTCATGCATGGCCATTCTTGGTTGGGCTGAAGGTCGTTCAAGGTCCTTGTGCTGCCGACCCGAAGACTGCTTTACCTAGCGTCGTGAAGCTTTTCGCTTCATAACGAGTCGAGAGTTGAATGCGTTCGGCTGCTCACGTGATCGAAGTGTTGCCGGACGTAGGCCATCACTGCATCGGTGAATTTTGGACAGCTGTAGCGCCGCGTAAGCGTCGCCAGGCCCAGGCAGTTCTCGGGCGCCATGTACCGCAGCAGAAGGCTCAGGCACTGATCCCGGGGTTCGTCCAGGAGCAGCATGTCGGCAGCTTTAAGCACATCCAAGACATTCTCTGCACTCACGAACAGCTGCAACGAGCGATATAGTACGTTATTGTGGAGGCGCCTCAGGAAAAGTGAATATTCGAGATGCCTTGTTACAACATGTGGGTCCGCGCATTCCTATCTGCGAGATGATCTTCCTTTTGCAGCGCATTCAGCGACTTCTATTTCACGGGGAGTAGGGACGAGCTGCCATTTCAGCGGAACCATTTCAAGGTTAGTTTTTGGTGTTCTTGGTGTGCCATCGGCATGGCTCAGTGCGCACCTCTCACACTAACCTAGGCAGGGCAGCAAGCTACACAATCCTGGTGTCACTTCATTGCCAGCAAGGTTGCACAAGGTCGAAAGGGAAGCCATAAAAATGGTCTAATCTTGTGTTCGCAGCTATGCAAGTACACTTCGTTACATTCCGTCGTGCGGACGTGTCTCTCAGCTGCAAGTCGTGGTTAACGGCTGTGCCCCAAGTTTCCAGGCCTGTACGCCACCTTGTCTGAGCTCTGGTTGCACACGCAGGCTTGTTGAGACTTCTGATGATGATAATGATGATGATTTTTTATTGCGCAAGGAGCTGCTTTGGCCAAAGAGCGCCATGGCACAAGGTATTTTCGTTTACACAAGGTGGAGTCAGGGACCCGTTTCCCAAGCATTTCACCCTAAAGAAGCCGAGCACCAGGACGAGGAAGCTTGTACCCATTGTATCACCGGCGGGTACCCGGGGGCTCTGGGGATCGAACCCCGCACCTCCCGCATGCGAGGCGGATGCTCAACCACTAGTCACCCTGCGATTTTGTTGAGACTTCTAAGAAAACGACGCTACTGCTCAATGCAATCTTGTGGACTACAGCGACGGCAAAAGGAGCTTTCTAAGGTGCTCAGGGACATATCCGATTCACGCGGGTGCTATTCATGGTACATTTGGCGCAGATGCACGCTATTGTGGCCGACAGTATCCTCTGACCCCTCCCTCGGTATCGTGGCGGGAAGGAAGAGTCCCATCACTGACCTGGTCCGTGTATAAGAAGGTGAGCAGGACATCGAGCGCGGAGCCCTTGACGCCGGAGACGAGGACGTCCCTGGGTCGAGCCGTACTCCTCGGCGAAGAGGGCCCGGAAGTAGGGGCTCGTCGCGGAGAGGAAGCCCCGCTGCGCCAGGAAGAGGCCGCCGTCCGTCGTGCGGAGGCGGCAGTCGGCGGTGGAGTCGCCGCCGGGGAGCAATTTGCCGTGCGAGAACATGGCGAATGTCGGGCCAGCACGACTGCGCTGGGCCTGGCCTTTCTGCGACTGCAGCGACGTGGCGCGAGCCTCGCGCTGCGCGGGTTGTTGTTGTTTACCTCAGTGAACATGGAACATAGTCACGCGGGGGGATTGGCCAGAGTATGGTGATGAATGCCCAATGGATGTCGTATAGTATTTGCGCAGCAAAGAAAAGCATGAAGAAGAAAGAAAAAAAAGTAGAAAAGTGGAATTACTGAAACTAGAAAGAAAATAACCATCATTGTTGAAAAAATTCAAGTAAATTACAGAATTTTGAAATGCCAGGAATAGAAAAAATACAAACTTTGGACAATAATTAATAATAATTGGTTTTTGGGGAAAGGAAATGGGGCAGTATCTGCCTCATATATCGTTGGACACCTGAACCTCGCCGTAAGGGAAGAGATAAAGGAGGGAGAGAAAGAAGAAAGGAAGAGGTGCCGTAGTGGAGGGCTCCGGAATAATTTCGACCACCTGGGGATCTTTAACGTGCACTGACGTTGCACAGCACACGGGCGCCTTAGCGTTTTTCCTTCATAAAAATGCAGCCGCCGCGGTCGGGTTCGAAACCGGGAACTCCGGATCAGTAGTCGAGCGCCCTAACCACTGAGCCACCGCGGCGGGTAAATTTTTGGACATGCGCAGGAATTTTGTATGCACAGAGAGTATACACGCAGAGAGAGAGAGAGAGAACAGTGATAGAGAAAAGGCAGGAAAGTTAACCAGAAGAATGTTCCGGTTGGCTACCCTGCACTGGGGGAGAGGGATGAGGGGGCGGGTTATGGGGGTGGGGGGAGGCTTGCCTCTTTAACTTTCTCGTCGTTGAAGCCCGCTAAAATGAGGTTCACGGCTTGTGCCAGGCTCCTAGCGCTCCTGCCGCTGTTAAAGCGAGAACGAGGTTGTTTTTGCTTTAATTTGGTCCTCGTCGCCACTGTTATGAGTTAGTGGCCCGAGTGTCCAGTCCGCTGGCAGTTGCCAGATCAGAAAAGCGTCGAAAAAGTCAACATTTATTGTCGACTAGAGAATACAGAGTTAAAGGAAGAAGACAAGGAAGATAGGCGCATAGGCCGGGAGTCTACAGACAATCGACTGGTTTTATTGGCTCGGCTATCAGTCGCAGAGTTGGTTGTATTATGGGGCTGTCAGCGGCTTTGTTCATTTCCGGTAGTAGAGAGCGACCGCGGCATAAAACACTGTGAACGTTGAAATGGGCATTAAGGACGTCTGCACTGAGGGCTTTATTGCCCTAATCGATCAGACTAATGGATTTAATATAGCATACTTAAACATAAACATAATTAATTAGGCTGCCCGAAGGAGCAGCCTAGTGTTATAAGCCTCTCAACACTCAATACGCTGCTACGAATCTGTTGGGTTGAGGAAAACGAGAGCGTGCCTCAGTGGTTAGGGCGCTCGACTACTGATCCGGAGTTCCCGGGTTCGAACCCGACCGCGGCGGCTGCGTTTTTATGGAGGCAAAACGCTAAGGCGCCCGTGTGCTGTGCGATGTCAGTGCACGTTAAATATCCCCAGGTGGTCGAAATTATTCCGGAGCCCTCCACTACGGCACCTATTCTTCCTTTCTTCTTTCACTCCCTCCTTTATCCCTTCCCTTACGGCGCGGTTCAGGTGTCCAAAGATATATGAGACAGATACTGCGCCATTTCCTTTCCCCCAAAACCAATTATTATTATTGAGACGCCAACCGGACAGCTTTATTCCAGCCCAGCGAATGCCATGCCGGTATGAGCACGAGACGTGTCCCAGCCGGCGCGAGCCTCACGCGGGTCCACAGCCGCGCAGCCATGCCAAGCCACGCAGACGGCCTAGCCACTGCATGTGGCTACTGCCTACAACATCCACTTCTTGTATCCAAATATTTTTCCGGAGAAGGATTCGGCCTTTCTAAGTTCAGGTGTATGTATATGCAAAAAGAGAATTTGTAAATAAGGCCTGGCTACTTGCTTGCATCCCAAACTGAAATTTTTCGTCCCCCCCCACCCCCTTACATCATTTCAGCCAACTACAGCGTCCGCAATAATTCCGCGTCACCACCATGCCCCACTGCACCATTTCCTTTACCCAAAAAACTAATTATTATTATTATTATTATGCCCCAAAGACTGAGACAAGGCTGATCCGCTTTCCCTTATTTTAGTACTTTCAGTCCTCTTGCGTTTAGGTGCCAATATATGCAGCCTTTAGTGGAGCGACATTACCATGAATGAAAAAGAAGCGTACCATGAGGCTCGAAGGTGAAGAAGCGGCCTGGCCTGCATGCACCACGAGCTTAGCCGAACGGCTCCTCGTATCCGACGGGGCGTCCACGGAACGGGGCAGCGATGGAACTCTTCTGTCCTCGAAGGCTGGAAGGCCAGGACCTTTTATCCAGCGAGGACTTCGACTGCTACGATGGCTTCGGGCATGGCGCCTTTCAGAGGCGAATCCTGGTGCTCTGCACCCTCACGACCTCTCTGTTCGGTTGCCACAGCTACGCTATCACGCTGACAGCAGCGGACGTCGACCACTGGTGCAAGCAGCCACCCTACACAAACTTATCCGCGGTCGGATGGAGGAGAGTGGCCATTCCTCTGGAAGCCAACGGACGGTACAGCAGGTGCCGCCAGTACGCACACCCAGACGACCCGAACGACACAAGGACCATCCCCTGCTCGGCGTGGGACTACGACGAGACGCGGGCGATGACGTCCATGGTAAGCCAGTGGGACCTCGTGTGTGAACGGAGGTTGCTGCGCATTGCTCTCACCATGGCGCATGGCGCCAGTATGGCCGTTTTCGGTATCGCCGCTGGGTGTGCCGCTGACTCTGTGGGACGTAAGCCCGTCCTTCTGGCGTCGACTGCAGTCTTGATGGCGTCAACCTTAGCCCTCTGTCTCACGAGAACCTACGCTGCACACGCCGTGATAAACTTGTTCACGTCCGCAAGCGCGTCTGCTACGAACATCATCACGAGCATTCTCTTCTTCGAGGTCACAACTCACGGGAACAGGCCACTGCACGTCGTGATCGCCGTGGCTGTCGCAGTCCTCATTTCCGACCTGTGGTTCGTCATAATGCGGCAATTTAGCATTCACTGGGCGTTGAAACAGGCAATATTCCTGGCCCCCACATACCTGACGACGTCGGCGTTCTGCCTGGTGATTGAGTCGCCGCGGTGGCTGGTCGCGAAGGGACGCTTCCAAGAGGCAGAAGACGCCATGCTCGCCGCTGCCGAGATCAACCTCTTTCCCTTGCACAATACAGCGTGTCTCTCTGAGAAACTCAAGACTAAAGCCCCACACATATGCGTTCAAGGCCACTGTACCGCTGATCCAAAGGTACTCCAGGGAGAGTCCATTAGGAAGCGTGCTATGGTCGCATTCTTCTGCTGTTTCTCCGGGTACTTCGTATTGCAAGTAGTGATCTTGTCTCCTGTGCTACGACATGCCACTCCCGTGTTCCAGTGGATTTCCATTCCGGTCGTCGGGCTAAGCTTCGCGGCTATGATGTTAGTAATCACGAGACTAGCCATGCTGCAGTTCATCAGCACCTGCTTCGCAATGCTCTTCGTGCTGCAGTGCCTTTTGAGCCTTACCGCTACCATCGAGGCACAGATAGTGCGACAGGGCCTCGCCCTGTGTGCTAAGGCGCTAAGCCTCGTCGGATACGTCATGTACGCGGCGTATAGCCTGGAGCTCTTCCCGACGGCCATTCGTGGCACGGCTAGCGGTTGGATCTACGGATTCGGTGGCCTGGGCGCCATCTCTTCGTTTGTCTGCGTACCGTTAAGGAACGCTGGACGCGACGACGTGGCCTTCGCTTTATCTGCGTGCCTTATGTTCGCCTCTCTCCTTGTACTGCGAACACTGCCTCGGAACACCACGGCTGAGTGCGCAAAGATCGCTGTCAGTAGCCCCTCCCGCTTCAAGCAACGAAGCATAGAGCATATGAAGAGGACGCTTGAACACCGGGAAATTCGGGAGGCCGCTGACTCCATCGACCACCGAGAATATCGCTACTCCCACCGCAGCAGTTCCAGGAGCAGTTTTGGAAGGTCCAGGAGTGGTGTGGATTCGTACAAATCGACGCCAAGCACTCACAGCTTCTCGCGCTAGGTTGGCGCTGGGCTTATAGCGCTGCATTTCTCATGAATGGCGTTCAGATTGGCAAATTCGCTTTTTTTTCAGCAGCTGTTACTCAAGCTGTGCTTTAGGACGATGTCTGAGTGTTCGTAAACGCACGCTTTTCTCTCATTATCCAAGCAGTGTAACCATATGAGAACAATGTCTTTAATGAACCAGATGCACGCCCTAATAACTGCGCTGTTCTTAAGTTTCCGAAAGAATTCTCAGAAGAATTTCTGTATATGTGCCTGGTGTAAATGTCAAAGTTCCCTCTTCGGATGCATCATTCGTAGGATTTTGAAAGGTATTGGCGATGGAAAACAATAAAATGGAAAAAAAATTACTTGCGGTCGTAAGTAATGGCGAGATGTGTTCATTACCTTCCGCGCTTTCCAGTACGTTTCACTTCAGGAATTTCTTTTAATCCGCATAATTTCTTTATCACGAAAACGAGAAACAATCTGCTGGCATGCGAATCTCTGGGAAGCACGAGGCAAAGGCCATGCATATCCTTGATTCTTTACGTTGGATGCCCGGGCGGATTTTTACAAATCCTACCAATACAGCTCGATTCTGAAACCCCACCATCAACAGACGGAAACATCCCCCTTCCTGTAGTACTTCCGCTCCCTTATTAACTAGATGGCATACTGCAGCGGTGGTTTAACGGTTTGAGCATCCGCCTCTCCTCCCGTAGGTGCGGGGTTCCATCCCAAGTGTCGCCCTTTACCCACCAGTATTGGAATATATACAAGCTTTCCCTTGTCCTGATGTTCGGCTCATTTGAGATGAAATGCTTGGGAAGTTGGTGTCTGACCCCACCTTGAGTAGAAAAAATTACAGCCGATTTAGCTTCCTTGGTAAAATGAAAGCACGGACGCTGGCACGTCGCCATTATTTCGCTTTCGATTCAAGGCTAAAGTTTCAGGTCAGGCTTCAGGCAAAGATCTGCGAAATGTGTGATTGGTCTGGTTCGTGAGGCTTTAACGTCTCAAAGCAACTCTGGCTATGAGGAACACCGTAGTGGAGGGCTCCGGAAATTTCGACCACCTGGGGTTCTTCCACTTGCACTGACATAGCACAGTATACGGGCCATACAGGTAGCAGGACCGCCTTTCGATTTCGGATTGTAAAACTTTATTTGTCCAACAGCTGTAGGGAAGGCTTTAAGCCTTCCCACCTAGACGACGGCCAGGAGTCCTTGGACCCTAGCGGCGGTTTCGGCCAGTCGGACGGTCTTCAGTTGAATCTCCGGATCGGAGCTGAGTAATAAGGTCTCCCATTGTTCTAAATACTTTATGCTTCTCTGAGAGGGACCCTGTGGGCATTCCCACAGAATGTGATTAAGATCAGCCCTGGCTTTACATAGGTTACACTGGCTGGAGTACTGACCCGAGTTGTAGAGGCTGCACGACACCGGGCTTGACCGCCTTTCGAGATAATTTTTGGTGCTTTACGTGAAGTAGTATTTAGTCACTTATTTTTCGCAGCAAGAGATGCATGTGTATACGTCCACCGAAATCTGGGTTTTGTAGCGAAAGCTATACTAGGCTAGCAGGAGCGCATTTCGCCGTGCCGGCCGAGGTCCGCTACTGCGCATGCGCCGTTGCCATGGCAACCGGTTCTCCCGGAGCCACAGGCGTTCGCCGCGCCCCGTCGCTGCCGCCGCAGCTGCTGCGCCGACTACACCGCCGCGCTGCGCGTGACGTCATGGCTTAGCTATGCGCCTTACTGCGCATGGACCGCGTAGCGCCGTTTTAGGCGATCCGTTCGCTCCTGAGACGCGCACCATAGAAGGAGAGCCGCTTTGCTCGAAACCATACGGCTGACGGCCAGTGCTTCGGCAACGAGGACATTCGATTCCTTTCGCTACGTATATCCTGGCCTAGCAGAGCTAAGCCATTGAAGATATTTTCTTTTTTTTTGGAAAACTGGCCTCTTTTCTCAACCCGCCGCGGTGGGTCAGTGGTTAAGGCGCTCGTCTACTGAGCCGCAGTAGCCGGGTTGGCACCCGACCACGGCGGCCGCATTTCGATGGAGGCGAAACGCAAAAAGGCGACCGTCTGCTGTGCGATGTCAGTGCGCGTTAAAGACACCCAGTTGGTAAAAATTATTGCGGAGCCCTCCACTACGGCACCTCTTTCTTCCTTTCTTCTCACAGTTCCTCCTTTATCCCTTCCCTTACGGTGCGGTTCGGGTGTCCGCCGAGATATGTGAGACACTGCGTCGTTTCTTTTCCTCAAAACCTCCTTTCCTTAAACGCCTCAATCACGCCTTGAGGGCACCGATGAGGAAGAAGTGATAGAAAAAAAAAGCTGAGGTTTAACTACTGCTTAACCTGGTTAGAGAGCGAAAGCTGTGGTGTACCGGGCAAGCAGACGCCGCGGCTTGGCGTCTGTAACGTCGAGTGCGCTCCGCACACTGGATAGGCAGCGCGCCCGCCCTGCTGCCCTGACAGGTGGCAGTTAAACTAATGTTTTTTTTTCGAAAAGTGGGCCATGAGGCATAAGTTGAAACTAATGGTTGATCGTGGGAGGTTGCTCACCCAATGAACGCACCGGCCTATTCTACCGCTCTCTTCAGGCGAACCGAAAGTTCAAAGGTCAAGTGGTGCGACACCATGGTGGATCACAGATGGTAAGGCCTATAGCCAATAAAATCCCGGGATTTAATAGCCAGTCGACCTCTGACCCACTTAAAGGTCAACCGGCAACGGACGGCGAAATCGGCTTTACCTAGCGTAGTGAAACTTTCGCTTCAAAAATTATTAGGTCTAAGCGTACCGGCTTAGTGCATTAATAATCGAAAGCTGATTGTAATATTGGCCGAGAAGTCTGGAGTGGCAGACTGAAAGAAGAAATTGAAAATTGTTTTTTGGGGGAAAGGAAATGGCGCAGTATCTCTCTCACATAGCGGCGGACACCGGAACTGCCGTAGTGGAGGGCTCCGGAATAATTTCGACCACCTGGGGATCTTTAACATGCACTGACCGCCCAGCACACACCCGCCGCGGTGGCTCAGTGGGTAGACCGCTCGTCTACTGAGCCGGAGTTCCCGGGCTCGAACCCGACCGCGGCGGCTGCGTTTTTATGGAGGCAAAACGCTAAGGCGCCCGTGTGCTGTGCGATGTTAGTGCACGTTAAAGATCTCCAGGAGGTCGAAATTATTCCGGAGCCCTCCACTACGGCACCTCTTTCTGCCTTTCTTCTTTCACTCCCTCCTTTATTCCTTCCCTTACGGCGCGGTTCAGGTGTCCAACGATATATGAGACAGATACTGCGCCATTTCCTTTCCCCAAAAAGCAGTTGATGATGAAATAACTTTATTTTGCACCCGTCAAGGAATCAGAGGGCGAAAAAGACGAGTCTTGACCGCCGTCATCTTCCTCCCCTTTCAGCAGGCTGGGATCCCTTGGGATTCAGCGGTGTCCAGGGCCAGACGGATGACTTCTTTTTGTTCTTCTTCTTTCTGGCTGGCCATTAAAGCCTCCCAGGACTCTATATTCCTGTCTGGTTCGTTGTGGCTAGGGCATGTCCACACCATGTGGATCAT
The DNA here is from genome assembly GCA_030143305.2 of Amblyomma americanum. NCBI lineage: Eukaryota > Metazoa > Arthropoda > Arachnida > Ixodida > Ixodidae > Amblyomma > Amblyomma americanum. Next base: position 180,387 of record JARKHS020002650.1, on the reverse strand, counting down.
GTCTGCTATTTCGTTACACTGTTTACACCTGGGGTCTTGGATCGCCGGATGCCATCTGCTTAGTGCGAGTTATAATTATTGTTAGTCGCCCATCCAATCAGGCTTTCGCTGTTTAATGGGCTAAGCTTTTTTTTTGTTTTTGGGGAAAGGAAATTGCGCATTATCTGTCTCACATATCGGCGGACACCTGGACCGGGCCATTAGAGAGGTGGTGTCAAATGACTTGACATGTTCTTGAAGATAAAATTACTAATTGTGTGCGATTATGTGTGCGATTCGCAACGACGACCTTTCCGCCCCCAAACCGGGCATTCCGAGGATCTTCAACGGGCATTACGTTCGAACGATTTTTCGCAGGGGGTTCCGGATGGTGTCAAACGATTCTTCGTGTCGTGATGACATACGTCTATAAAACTTATGAACTGCTACAAAGCGGACATATATCTGACATAGCGAAGGTGGCTGTGATTCGCAATAATAGTGCAATACCCATGAGGTAGATGCATGTTTACGGAAAGGAAACATCTACGGATGTTTGGATTTGGTCTTCTCCACGTTTACTGCACACATTGATGTACACGCTTGAAACTCCCGTAGTTAACGCTCTTAAGTCGAACACTGCATGAGGCACTTTTGCGGAGATTTTTGTTTTGTCACAGACGCTTCTGACTATGTGCGGTACACTAGACACTGCAATGGAGCCAAGCACCTTTCGGGACGGTAGTTTCATGCTGCTGAGCAGGACACGCGAAGGTGGGCAGGTGCTTTGAGTAAACCGTGCGAATATTTAAGCTGATATCCGTCAGTTTTATAGCACATGCTGCATTCATTCCGTTACATATCATGGGCAGCGTTAGTCTTTAAACATAACTTTCGACTGTCAGTACTTTTAGCGAATGACTACAGTTGTACCACGCGCACTGCATAGAAGCAGGCTGCCTATTAAATGTGAGTGTGTCCTTTAATTAAGCAGAGCAGACTCAATTCTGCTTCGAAGGAGCACTATCAGGGCGGAATACTGGCGTCCTTCTAAGCGGCGAATTTCGCGGTGTAACAAATTTACAGCTTCTTGAAAGAAAGGCTCGTAACTGGCTCCCTGGGTTAGTTAGTGTACACCTCAATCGTGCTGTAAGGTGCGTGGCGGTGGTGTCCACCTGCAAGAAATTGGCAGAGGCTTAGCTCGGCTATGCCAGGATATACGTAGCGAGAGGTACGTTTCCCTGGCTGAGCTGGTTTTTCGGAAACTCGAATGGTGTGACCAGTCGCGCAACAGGCCTTCACATCCTCTTCTGTTGGTTCCCGCTGACTGACGCCTTCCATAGGCTCCATCTCGGCGGCCATGCGGCGTCTATTACGCTCGGCAGTCCGGCGTCTCCGTTTGGCAAAGCGTTCCTCTCTCTGTTCGGGCGTCTCCGCTGCTCTCTTCGCCTTCTGACGCTCATTCTCTCTTTGTTGAGTAGCCTACTGCCAGGCGACAACCTCAGGGTCGTCTCTTGTCTATACCGCCGTTTAGCAGCGGCTGGACTTTCCTCTGCATGCATGTCAAACGTTGTGATGCAGACTGCTGTTGCTGTTGCTGCTGGTAGGAAGAAAGAAAAGGAAAGCGCACGGGCCTGCCTACTGGCTCAAGCCGAGCCACGCTCGCCGCCGCGTGCTGAAAGCATAGGTGACCTAAAGGACAGGAGAGCAAAGATAGAAAGGAAAGGCACGCGCGCTAATAAGCCCCGGGCCGACCCAGGAGGCAGTGCAATAGAGGGCCGACCCGTGCCAGAGGGTATCAGGCCGAGCACTCCGCCATATTCCAAAACTAAGTTTAATATCTGGGTCCCCTGCCGCGGTGGCTCAGTGGTTAGGGCGCTCGGCTACTGATCCGGAGTTCCCGGGTTCGAACCCGACCGCGGCGGCTGCGTCTTTATGGAGGAAAAACGCTAAGGCGCCCGTGTGCTGTGCGATGTCAGTGCGCGTTAAAGATCCCCAGGTGGTCGAAATTATTCCGGAGCCCTCCACTATGGCACCTCTCTTCCTTCGTTCTTTCACTCCCTCCTTTATCCCTTCCATTACGGAGCGGTTCAGGTGTCCAACGATACATGAGACAGGTACTGCGTCGTTTCCTTTCCCCAAAAACCAATTATTATTATTATATCTTGGGTCCAAGGACCCACAGCAGATATTAAATCAAGTATCAGATATCACCACCACAGATACAGATGCCAAATACATCTCCGCCTTTTATATGCAATTCTGTGCATTCGACGCGCGGTTCGGGTGATAGGTGTGCGGCGAGGCGGCGACGAAGAATGCGACACAGCTGTGCGGCCTCTCTGGTTACCATGGTACCGGCGCATGCGCACAATTGCTCATCCGCGTGACGTCACACTCGGCTCCGACGGTGGAGCGGGAGCGCGGCCGCGGCGACGGCGAAACGCACGCCCCATCTTGCTCCTTTCTGGTTGCCATGGTAACTGCGCATGCGCACAACTTTCCTCTGCCATGCACCGCGAAATGTTCGACTGGTAGGCCAGTGCAGCTTTCGCTACAAAAACCGTGCTTCCGCACAAGAGAGGCTTCCGCACAGGAGAGGCACCCGCCGCAGGGATTAGGGCGCTCGGCTACTGATCCGGAGAACCCGGGTCCGAACCCGACCGCGGCGGCCGCTTTTCGATGGAGGCAAAACGCTAAGGCGCCCGTGTGCTGTGCGATGTCAGTGAGCGTTGAAGATCCCCAGGTGGTCGAAATTATTCCGGAGCCCTCCACTACGGCACCTCTTCCTTTCTTCTCTCGGTCCATCCTTTATCCCTTCCCTTATGGAGCGGTTCAGGTGTCCAACGATACATGAGACAGGTACTGCGCCATTTCCTTCACCCAACAGCCAATTCAATTCACATTTGACCTTTGAGATGAAATGACTTAGATACGGTGTGGCTAGGGGAGGTCAAGTGGTACGAAAATACAGTTAGTGTGGTTTGGCCATATGACAGCTAGGCGTGCTACCACTTGTTTTTTTTTACTTCGGTTATGGTTAGAGGCTAGGTAGTCAAGGTCAAGACTGCTTCGAAGATCGTCGACATCGTTGAGGGGGCCCTAGTGCCGGCGCACTAAGACTGGGCGGGACACTTGCTCTCCGCCTTAAGGTTTGGTTTATGGTTTATGGGGGTTTAACGTCCCAAAGCGACTCAGGCTATGAGAGACGCCATAGTGAAGGGCTCCGGGAATTTCGACCACCTCGGGTTCTTTAACGTGCACTGACATCGCACAGTACCCGGGCCTCTAGAATTTCGCCTCCATCGAAATTCGCCCGCCGCGGCCGGGATCGAACCCGCGTCTTTCGGGCCAGCAGCCGAGCGCCATAACCACTCAGCCCTCCGCGGCGGTTTCTCCGCCTTAAGGGTATAACACCTTATCTTTAATGGTTCAGTGTCCTCATATGCGAAAGTGGCCATTGTCTACATTAAAATCATAGATCGATGGAAGTCCTCATAGCACTCCTGGCGCAGTGGTGCAGCGAATAATCTATGTGCTACTGCCCTGAAAGGGCAGGTGCTGCCACCGGTGGGGCTTGTGAGACCCAGACTGCTCTTCCCGAGCACCCTCTCGTGGTTCAATCATTAATTTAATTGCCACTTGCCATGGTGGGCGGTGTGCTCACACTCCTATTGGCAGGTCGTGATGACGTCACACGTTCACCTGACCTATGTGGCCCACTTGCCAACCTAAGGAAGCGGGCACCCTACCTAGGCCTGTTTTTCGGTCACAACGCTGCCGCCGCCGCCGACGACAACACTGGATTATCTGCAGAACAGGAGTCTAAACCCTATCGCGTTAAAGACAGGGCCACAAAATTCCATTATGTATTCGCAATGCGACAGCAATGGATGCGTTTTTTGGCTCTGCCAGAAGTAACTGGGGTGCTTGTGGAAACCACTTTGCTCATCCCAGGTAACGTCCTTCTCGGTCAGGGTTGGTACATGTAGGCTTCACACGGATGAACCTGGCCTGGTGATGTCACAGGCCTCCAACCAATGGGATCTCTCCACTCTTGCGACGTCACTGACGATGTCAATGCCCCAGCTGAGCGGGGTTTTTATGGACTACTACGAATGTTGGCCTCCGGCTTTGTGCTCCGACGAGGCTTGAATGTTATCCCGTAAAACCATCCGCGCTGATTGAGCAGCATTCAGAGAAACAGCGTGAAACTGCCAGTAAACTCAGCCAACATTAATTAAGTGCGTTGACACATGCAGGGCCGAAAGAAGAAGCCGAGACTCACCTCCGGCGTGGCGTGGACGAATTAATGAGGACATTTGTTAATCACTTGTGAGGACTGTATAGAGAATGACGTAACACGCAAGGTGTACGAGGAACGATGGAACTGCAGACAACGGACAGTACGCAGGTGTACTGAAACCGAAACAGGACTTAAACAGGAGGCATGATTCCATTCTCCCAAAGGTACGCTCCCGCAGATTCTGGATGAGTCGGGCCACGTAGCGGTCAAGAGAAGAAATTTTGTTAAAGCGGATTAAGCCCAAATTAAAGCGTTCACGTTTAGTGAAGTGGTGCTCCAGCTGGAGGACATGTCTGTCTCTCCACCGGATTGGTTTTCATTTTTGTTGTGTTTTATCTCCTTCCACCCTTTTTTCCTACAATCGTTGCTTTTAGCTATGTTAACTGCTTCATGGTGCGCGCCCAGCAGCTGGCCGGTTTATATATGGTGACTATACGCCCTGTCACTCTACACAAAACCGTTTTCTCAATGCCACGACAGAATAAAGGGTTCTGTGGCACAGTGATTTAGCGCTGTGTTCAATAACGCGTAAGACAACAGTTGTTGTTGTTGGCCTCTGGAGGAATGGCAAACACCCACAGTGGGGGATTGGCCAAGGTGCGCTGCATCTTCTAACATTAGGAACAATTAAGTTTGACCTAGCGGAAGTTTTGTCGTAATGGAAAAAAATTCATATAATTAAAACTAAAAGAAATATCTCTGAAGCAATGATGTAATTATGAAGGTAATCACACACTGGTTTTAGGACATATGTCCTTGCGCTTGCCTCATATGAGAGAAGGACTGGCATAAAAGGTGGAAGGCCCATAGTCTAGCGAGGGGAATCTCCAGACGACGCCTACGCAGAGAAGCTAGCCGCCGACAGTAAAGTAATAATAATAATAATAATAATAATAATAATAATAATAATATAATAATAATAATTGGTTTTCGGGAAAAGGAAATGGCGCAGCATCTGTCTCATATATCGTTGGACACCAGAACCGCGCCGTAAGGGAAGGGATAAGGGAGGGAGTGAAAGAACAAAGGAAGAAGGAGGTGCCGTAGTGGAGGGCTCCGGAATAATTTCGACCACCTGGGGATCTTTAACGTGCGCTGACATCGCACAGCACACGGGCGCCTTAGCGTTTTTCCTCCATAAAAACGCAGCCGCCGCGGTCGGGTTCGAACCCGGGAACTCCGGATCAGTAGTCGAGCTCCCTAACCACTGAGCCACCGCGGCGGGTCGACAGTAAAGGATAAATCGGTTTCGATGACGATGTCCGCCTTCTTCTTCTCCTTAGTAAGCATGGCACATAACCACGCAGGGGGATTGGCCAAGGTTCAGTAGATAATCCCAATGAGGTATTTGCGCGGGGAAAAATAGGCGTGAGAAGACTAAATCATTATAAAAATTGGAACAGTCAAATCAATTAAAGAAATATGAATTACCAGGTATAGAATCGAGCAGTAGAGGACTCCGTGGTCTCCCTCCCCTACCTACACAGAGCCCCTCGATTCTGACGCAAAATCTCACATGAAGAAATCAAGATGTATTGAAAAAAAAAACCCGCAAAAGGGTAATTATTCCGTCTGGATGTGTTACCATTGAAGTGAATTTTCTGTGTGGTTTAAAAGAATGATTTTCCCCCCTCTGACTCTCCGTTCTCGCGGGGACAAAGGCGTTTTATGCAATATAAGAGACCACCCTAAAAAAATTTCTTTAGATAGCCTATAGACTGTCCATAGACTTCTGTCTATAAAGTTTGTAGACTGTCTATAGACAAACCCTACAGAACAGTTTATGGGCAATACAAATGCTATAGACAGTCTACAAACAATTTATAGATTTATGGCCATACACCTTTAGTAGACTTTTGTCTATAGACATTCTATAGACTATGAACAGACAAAAGAAATATCTATAGGGAGGCAATAGAGTCTATAAGAAGTCTGTAGACTGTCTATAGACCATTTTGTAAGGGCAAGAGACCATGCAACATTTTCGTTCTTTTTTCTTCCAGGAAGCCTCTTCTCGAGCTGTGACTACTTCTTGAGCGCGGAGGATGAAGATGAAGGAGCATGCGCACAGCGGCGCCACTGCCTTTTAGCCTCGAGGCACAATTCCTGCTCTCTTCTCGACCCATCCGAATAGCGGGCACAACGTGGACAAGCCTCTGCCTTAATTCCACCCTCAACCACCCGGTTCCTTCGTAGCGTGTTTTTCCGAGCAATCTCTTCGTGGTCCCTCCACAACGGGTAAGCGGAACGGGTCATCCGGGACTTTCTAAATTTACCGTTGTGGAGTAAACGCTAAGGCGCCCGTGTGCTGTGCGATGTCAGTGCACGTTAAAGATCCCCAGGTGGTCGAAATTATTCCGGAGCCCTCCACTACGGCACTTCTTTCTTCCTTTATTCTTTCAGTCCCTCCTTTATTCCTTCCCTTAAGGCGCGGTTCAGGTGTCCGTCGATATGTGAGACAGATACTGCGCCATTTCCTTTCCCCAAAAAAACCAATTATTATTATTAGTCACCGCGATCATAGAACCTCCAGGGAACACTTTAATGCCTTTCGGGTCCTGTGAGGAAAGCAGCCGGTCTTGACGATACATAGACTGGGCAAGACAGCCTCTTTCTGCCGCATTTGAATACTGCTCGAATTTCCAGTGATTCCCTCGTGTGTGCGAGCCATTATCATTGCTAGGCCTACAAGAATAATTTCGCCGATGTCTCGTTCGTCAAGAAGGGATTCTGCATCTAACCCTCGGTTTTAGCGCTCTGTCCCGAAAATCTGTTGAAGAACCTTATGTGTGGCCACCAAGTCCTGGACTTTCTTCTCCGATAAACCCTACTGTTTCGTGTCGGGAGGCCTGCCATTAAAAGGCCGGCGAAGGATATTTGGAGGTCTCTCTTTGTTCAAACAACGGCACTTTGCTTGCCGGAAAACGTTTGCGTGTTGCTTCAGGGGACTGTAAATCGTTTTCTGTGGTCCTGCATTTTTCAGCCTGATCCTTGAGCCACTGGTAAGAGGATCAGATCGCCGTTGTAGTAACCTGCTTTTATGACTGCCCATTTTCTATATCCATAGATGCAACACAATCTCCGAACTTTTACGCCCAAGTTCCAGAGATGGCCTTCTTACGGGCCTACAAACCACCGACTTAGTTCAAATAGCCAAAGTCTCGCGGATGAACACAGCAGGGATCTATCCCCATCGGTGAAAAGCAATGCAGAGTAGTGAAGTGACACCAGTGGAATTGTCACCAAAAGGCTGTCACTGCCACTCTTATTCCTTCGACAACTGCTACAAGGACACTGTCACCAGCGACAGAACTCCATGCTATGGCTATGTGACGAAACTAGTGGCCTCGTTTATTGGTTCACTCGAGAACTGCACGTCTTGCAAATTTCATACAGTACCTTTCACCAAGGTACGTTTCTAAGCTAGAATGATGTGTATTAAAATTAACTGCTGCTTTGTTTTTCGATTCCAGTTTTCAAGATACGCCGCGAAGTTTAGAAACACCATGATAATCAGAGATGTCCCCACGCCTTATGAGTCCTTACCATCAGGTAAGCTTCCAAGGATGCCGATAAGCTGCAATGGACTTGGCCTTAAATAACGCGCAAGCAGCCTTCTATACCGTTTTTGTGGAGATGAACATAGAAACGACGTTTAGGTGGAAGTTTCGATGTTCCGCTTGTGGATACTGTTTTGCGAGGCAGACGTGAACGGCTGCGCTTTATTTTTGCTTTCTATCGTTTTCAGGTTACGCCGAAACGTTTAGGAACAACATGATAATCAGCGGTGTCCCGACGCCCTATGAGTTATCGCCATCAGGTAAACTTCGAAGAATGCTGGCAGGCTGCATTCCAGCTTGCCTGAGATAACTCGTAGGCTGCTTTGTATGCCGTTTTTTTTTTGCAGGTGGACATAAAAAAAAGTGGCAGTGGTTTAACTCTGTTATACCTAGTGAGACGAGTAAATGGTCTAGTTAAGCAAGGTTATTCATTAATTTTCTTGCTCTAGTTAAGCAAGGTTACACTTTGTTTTGCTTGGTCTGGTTAATCAAGGTTACACATTGTTTTGCCTGGTCTAGTTAAGCAAGCTTACATATTGTTTTTCTTGGTCTAGTTAGGCAAGGTTACACATTAGTTTTATTGGTCTGGTTAAGCAAGGTTACACATTGTCTTGCCTGGTCTAGTTAAGCAAGCTTGCACATTGTTTTCCTTGGTCTGGTTAAGCAAGGTAATTCATTGTTGTGCTTGCTCTAGTTAAGCAAGGTTAGTCATTGTTTTGCTTGGTCTAGTTAAGCAAGCTTACACATTGTTTTCCTTGGTCTAGTTAAGCAAGGTTACACATTGTTTTGCTTGATCGTCCGGCCTCCATAGCTCGCTGAGAGTGCTGGAGTGAGCGCTGAAATGTAGCGCAGCTGACGCGCTTGGATATTGCGCGTCACGTGGTTAGGAGAGAAAGAGTCACGTGATCATGCGAGCAGCAAGACCCGGCGCGGCGGCGGCGGCCGGCGCAGCTGTGGCAAGTCAAGTGGTATGACGTCAGGCCACTCCTCCGGTTTAGCTGTCACGGCGCAACGTTCATGACCTTGAAATACGCTGCTCGGAGAGTGAAGAGCTTTCGCTCTTAAAGCGATCTTCAGATATGTTTCGCCTGTAGATATTGTTTCTTGACGAAGGCGTGAACCGCATCGCTTTAATTGTACTTTCGACTGTTTTCAGACACGGACTACAACCAGTTACTGGAGTTCTCGTGTAAGTGCAATTTTCTTCCACTGCATACCATCATAAATTAAAGTGTGCTCAGGTAAGGAGCCCAGCCTTGAACTTAGTGACTTCGTTCTTGGTTCATTTCTTAAACGCGCGCCTAACGTTCGCTTGGAACGTAGCCGACAATTTGTTTTCCGAACCATGCAGTGGAAGGATACAAACTGCGTTCGATGTGTTCTTGGCGTTATTTTCATGCTCTACCCGAGAAGCATATTTCTACAGCCGCGACATCCGTGATTACTTTTCCCAGTGTTATTTTTCAAAGGCAACACTTCCCTCGTGTGTCGCTCTAGCATTGCTCACGCAGCTTCTCGTTGGCTTTTCAGTGAGTGAAAAAGAGTAAGTATAGGCTCAGCCTTTGGCACAGCCCCGTGTTTAGGTAGGGACTGTCCGTGCAATGGTGCTACTACATTCAACAGCGACAGGGAGCGATAAAGGACATGCAGCGATAACGTTACATGCTTATCATGTAGCTTCGCGGAATTTACTGTTCACTTTGCTGTTCACTTTGGTGTGCAATGCATGTCGTCTAAGTCTTCACACGACGCTCTGAGCCACAAGTAAACAGGTGCTGGACGCGCCTACTTACGCAGGTGATCACCTGAAGGGGGCGCAGCAAGCGCTAAACCCAGTGAAATGAGAAAAAAAAAATCAGGGTTCCTTAATTCAATTCTGTGTGACAGCGCGACAGCATTAGCAGTGCTTCATGCCTTTACCGAGAGTGACTTCACTTCCAGTCTGGTCCAGCGGGCTAGGAAAGTTTTCAGATACCTGTTCGTAAGGAATGTTGACACGAAATGAAGAAAGCGAAATAGAAATTTCACAAGTAAATATCTGGACCGCAGTAGTGGGAGCAAATCAGCAATTATCGGTTAAGAAAAAGGTTAAAGAAACAGAGAGAGCTATGTGAAAATCATGGGTGCTGACGAAATCGGCGTTGGGAACATACAGGATCTTTAAGCAGGAAATTGCCAAAGAAAATATCTGTGATAATTGTAGGGGAAGCTGTTTGTTGTTTGAGGCCAGGACTGGAGTTTAGCGGACTAAGACATAAAGAGTCAGGTACCGCGAGATAGACACGTTGTGCGTTGCGGGCGGAGAGGAGGAGGAAACGGCTGAACACTTGATACTTTTCTGTAAAGGGCTTCACCCTACAGTGGAATGCAGCGGGGCTGACTTACCCAAGGCATTGGGGTTTAGGGATAGTGAAGGGAAAGTGGATTTTAAGAGGTTAGAAGTAACCAAGCGAAGGTTATCTGATTGGCGGCTAAAATCAAGACAGGAGCAAAATTTCACAAGTCATGTCTAGGTGGCTTGAACCACCGCCAGATTTAAAGGGTTCAGCCTCATCCATCTATCCAGCCACTCCCTCGACGTCGCTTCCTCTCAGGATGACGTCACTTTCCCTTCAACCAGTGGGAATGCTCCCGTCTGGTGACGTCACTTCTCTCCGGCCAATGAACGAGTTTTATGACCAATGACGCACATCGGCGCTGTAAACACTGCATGCATAACTCAGTGCGCAAGTCCTAAATGTGATAACCTAAAGAAGATCGATATTGTTTCTCCGTTGCGTGCTCCTCGTACAGGGAAGCTTTTCGGCCGCAGTCTTGGCGTACATCATTGCATGAACACGTATAGTCTTGCTGGGAACATTGCGTTGTAACTTCTATATGATTGTGCTCCTCTTGGTCCCGCTGAAAAAGGCTTCTCAAATGCGCTTTCTTTACAATGAATGTGCAGCACCAAATGCTTTCGGATAGCCTGGTATTTTGGTGCATTTTACCCTTTGAAGCAATGACGTAAGAATGCCGGTGTTGCTGTTGCTTACGCCTGTGATGAAGATCCGGGTGTTTTGTGGTCCGTATTGCATGGGACCGACTTGACATCTCTGTTCGTACAAAGCGGTGCCAGCAAATTCGCACTTATCCTGAAACACGTCCGGCAGTGTTGCCGTCAAGTACCTAAACAGCACGCGCGATAAGCTCGAAATTGTGGGAGTCAATTTTCTCAGAGTTTCTTGTGCAAAGAGCAAAGTGGCTTTCTTTTAACTCGATAGCGTGAAAGGTCGGGACCCTGGCGCGCCACTTCTACACCGCTGAGGAACGTTGCTTTAGTCGGATAAGTGGAGGTCTTTAACGAGTACCTCACTCCTCACAATAGGCGAATTACATTACAGGAACACTTAGGTAATTGTGGTTACTAATTAGCGTCACCAAACAATACGAACGATGATGTGTAATAAGACAGTACGAGATGGCAAGTGCGTCGATGTCCGCGAAACGGTGCGACCCCATTCGACCGTAGAGACGCTTTAACGCTGTCGCGTCGTACTCCTAAGGTAAACTTAAGCGTCCCACAAGTTTTTTTTTTTGTCGATCTAGGTTTTGAACGCCGTCCGCCACTTCCGGCGAGCTGCAAGTATCTCAAAATGATCTTGTAGTTGCGACAAAGCAAGAGCTGAAGTAAACTAAGAGTGCTGATAACCGCACAGCTTTTCGCATTTCAGAATCGGCCTTCTTTGTCCCTGGCCTTGGATGGCAACGTGTGGTGGTTGCGCGGTGTTTTTCCATCTTATGATCTGCCGCTGAAGCGGCAGCGCGAACCAAATATTCTCATAAATGGACTGCGTTTTAGAGTCCGTCCCAGTTTAGCTGATCCCAGACTCCTAGGGTGGCTCTGCTCACTCTTCATCTTCAGAGGAAAGATACCTCTAAGATTAAACTCGCCAAGTTTGGCCTGGCGAGCAATGTATAATCGGAGATAAAGGTGACTTTGACAGGTACATCAGCTGCAACTAAAACTCATAGCTTTATCGTCCGTTTGGTAACGGAGTGGATTCCAAGAAAAGGCAATCATAACAGGGGGCGGCGGAAGGTTAGATGGGCAGATGAGATTAAGAAGTTTGCAATGATACGGTGGCCGCAGCTGGCAAAGAACAGGATTAATTGGAGAGACGGGGTAGAGGCCTTTGCCCTGCAGTGGGCGTAGTCAGACTGATGATGATGATGGATCGAGACAATAATTTGAAGATAAAATTTGAAATCACGTGCCGTAATGTGTAGTAATAAAATTGTCGCAATAGCGGATTCTTTTGCACCACCATGCAGGATCTCCGACACCCACGGAATGGTCAAGGGCTTCACCTACTGCATGTTTTTCATCGTAGCTGTTGGAGTGGCCGCGTTCATCTTGGTTGCAGCTTTGGAAATCGGTGAGAACGATTATAAAAGTAGACGGTGACCCTATTTGCGATTTAATAATCATCCTTAGAATATTTTTTCTGTCGGCGACACATAACAAGTGAAGCTACTGTTCTCTTGGCACTCACTTGAGAAAATGGCTGCAGTGTTCATCAATGGAGCCTATCCGTATACACAGATAAGACCACCTACGAATTTCTTCGCTGTTTCTTTACCCTATATTTCGTTCATTTGAGTGCTTTGAACTTTGAATATTGATGGGGCGTTCAATATCACGCATGCACTACTAATTGCGCGCGAGATGCCAATAGACAGCTTTAACGTACCGTGTTACCTTTACCGTTACCGAAGTACCGGGAGCCAACGCACTGCCGCTGAGCATGCGTTGATTGGTCCTGATGCTACAGGCGCATGCGCAGCTGCTGGGTACCTGGCGCCATCTGGCGCCGCCACGGCGATTTACACATGCGCATTGGCTGCGCGCGGGCTCCCGGTACTCCCGTACTGGTAAAGGTTACACGGTACACGGTACGCTGAAGATGTCTAGTGACACGTCGTAGTTGGTGCGGAGATCGTCTGCTGCCAAGAACGACTGTGCTTGACTGTGCGCGAATCCATGAGATAATCTTCAAGCCAGGGACGTCATAAATCCAAAAGTCTATTCTGCGAATACTGCTGAATACAAAGGCGGAACTTTCAGAGGAGATGAGCAAATCCTCAACTAACCTTGGGAGGGCAGAACAAAACAATAGAACGCAAAGGTTTTTTTTTTGTAGGTTAAAGTGAAAAAAAATCAATCAAGCCGTGAGAGACACAACGGGATGCGTTTATTTGTAGATTTTTTTTTTGCTAAAGTGGCACTGCAGCTCCAAGAAAAAAAAACTAATCTGCAAGACAGCATGTTCCCGAGCTTATGTTTATTCTATGTCGGGCTGGTTCCATGCAGGTGAAAGTTCGGGTGAGGGCACTGAGGTCGAGGTCATCGGGGGCAGCGGAATAGGTATGTATGCTTCTGCGTGTCGCACAGGCGGGAAATGGACCATTCGAATTGTCCCCACTTCCAGACCAACTCGCGAAAGACTAATTACGACGCCTATTAGACCAATGCCGTTTTTCATCTTAATGCACTTTTTTTCTCGAATATGTAGGTAATAGAAAGAGCCTTGAAGACAAATGCGGCAGTTATAGAAAATCCACACAACGCAAAGTAGAAGTGCTCGACATTGTTAGTGCACTAATCGAATCATGGTAATACCTGGTGTCTTCCGGTTTCCTTTGTTTTATTGTGGATTCCTGATGTGCAACTCCTCCCCTAAGAATGATCTTAGAAAATTTATCTCGCTTGTTTTTTCAAGTATAATTTGGAAGCGAGTACTTTAATTGTATGCGCTCCCCAAGTTAAAACCTGCACACGGCATGTAGTCTCGAACCTTGGCCTGGAACTGCTTGCCTTTTTGGGCATACTCAGTGGATGTGACACCTTGTCGATCTTTTACAGACACGAGATCTGCAGTAAGGACGGCCAAGAAAGAAAGGGTCACCCGTCGGAGTACTACCAAAAAGTCTGATGGAGACCCAACTGGCACGGGAGACGGAAACCTGGTTGCTATGAAATTGATTAACGCTTCCCTCAATTGGGACTACCCGCCATGTGATGATTTCTATAAATTCGTCTGCAGCAGGCTCTCACAACGCGGCTCCACGTGGATGGTGAGTTCATATTCCCCCGCTGCCTCTGGTAAATGCTAGCGTCCTAAGCAATGACTGCCGGCCGGAGAGATATCAGCGTACCCTATAGCTTAAACCACGCCTCACATATCGCACTTTAAACGTCTGCAAAAACTAACAAAACATCACTCAGTTCACCGGGATCGAAATTATTTTATTGAGATTGGTTCACGTCCGACATGAATTAAACACTCCCAGTCAATCGGTTGGCTGTTTTCTCCTTTTATATCTCCAGTCTAGGACGCCGTGCGCTAAGCAGCAGGTGCTCTTCTGTATGCAATAGTCGAACTGCACCTGGTCGTGATCCTCCTTTTCTGAATATATTCGAGGGGTGCGCATTAGAACGTGATTCCTATTCTGTCGTAAGAGGAGAGTAAGACTAATTGTTCATTCTGCTTTTCAAATACGTACAGGGTTAGTCAAAAGTTCCCAGACCACAGGGTCTGTTCTTCTTCGGTATATCCTGGCACTTAAGGTATGATTTGGTTTATGGGTGCTTAACGTCGCAAAGTGACTCAGGCTATGAAGGACGCCGTAGTGAAGGGCTCCGGAAATATCGACCACCTGGGGTTCTTTAACGTGCACTGACATCGCACAGAACACGAGCCTGTAGAATTTCGCCTCCATCGAAACTCGACCGCCGCGGCCAGATCGAACCGTCGTCTTGGCACTTAAGATATGCCGATAAAGCTATCAACAAGGTTAGAACGATGCTTCTTTTACACTAAAAAATTATTAGCTTCGCGGGTGTCGTAACTGCCTGATTATATTGCTCAAAAGCAAAGCCTGTGGCCTGGGAACTTTTGACCGAGCCCTGTACTCATACACCCTGTGCCCCGCCGCGGTGGCTCAGTGGTCACCGCTCTCGCCTACTGAGTCCGAGGACACGGGTTCAATCCCGCCAGCGGTGGCTGGTTTTCGATGGACACGACACTCAAGGCGCCTTCTTTCCTATGCGCTGTCAGTGCAAGTTAAAACAAAAAAGCCCAGGTGGTCGAATTTAATCCGCAAACCTCCACGGACGGCGTCCCTCAAAGCCGATGTGTTGTTTCAGGACATTAAAGTCCACATACCACCACGTGCACTGCTGTGGAAGAGAGGATAAGAAAGTCGGTCTCCCAACAAAAAGCGCACGTCTTTTAAGTCTCTTAGTGCACGAATTTAGATCAGTTAAAAAGGTTAACAAAATCTAACCTACACGAACCCGCGATCTGAACGTATCGAAAATAGCGCCATCATGCCTGACGTGTCCGAAGAGAAATCGACTGTCGATATCAATGCTTCCTCCTCTCTCCTACCAGCAAACCGAGGGCACTCACATCACCATCAAGGCCATGCTCTCCTCAACCAAGGTGCCACCAACAGGCCAGACAGCCGCGCAAAAAGCGGCCGGCTTGTTCCAAGCATGTGTCCGCCTGGGATCCGGCGCAAGCAAAGGGGAGGTACGGGTTTCTGTTTGGGGGAATCACGATTCCGACTGGCCACACTCTTCAAAGAGAGCACGGCACGCGGGAAATGACAAGAGTGGACACACGCGGCGCTCACTTTCACCTGCATGTGTTTCAGACGATACACAAGGCACTGAAAGGTAGTATACCGCCTGTCCACTCTTCTCACTGGCCACCCTTCTCACTGGTTTGAGCGCCCGCTTCGCATGAGGGTGGTGCGGGGTTCGATCCCCAGTGCCGCCCGATACGCACCGGTGATACAATGGCTACAAGCTTTCCCTTAGCCTGGTGCTCAGCTTCATTAGGGTAAAATGCTTGGAAAATGAGTCTTTGACCCCACCTTTAGAAGAAGAAAATTACGTTGTGCCGTGGCGCTTATGCCCATGCGCCATAAGAAATCATCATTGCCATCATCATCATCTCACTGCCCGCGTCCTTTGCGCTGTTGAAGATATGAAGAAACAACTACCCGCAACCAATACCCTTGTTACCGTATTCGTCATGGACAAGTATACCCCTATAACTTCTCAGTCTGAAAACTAGTTGTTTCGTAGGAGGATTACTGCTGCGGAGAAATTGGCCCGATGGCCTAAATATATGGGACGTCGTAAAACTTGGTGAAGCCCTGAACTCCTGACAGAATTATTAGAAGTTTGGCTGCCACCGCAGCTTTTATTTCGAAAAAAGTTCTCTCGCCTTCTTTCAGGGCAGTTCATTCCTGCCGTAGCCAAAATAGTCTACCTTAGGAACCGATGCGAATGCAATTTGTTTTCTAGGTAAGAATTTGCGGCTTGATGGAATGAACAGGCCACACGAAACTACAGTCTACTGATTTGCTGAAATAAAGATTTCTAATTTCCTGCTGTTTATTTAAAGCTTAAAATTTTTCTCGCAAAGTCATCGCCTTCTCAAGCTAGGCTTTGCGTGATCATGCTGGCGCTGATATTTATCTACGCATTTCAAAAAAAAAAAACGAAATGCGGAAGCGCCCAGGTGCTGCGCAACATCAGTGCATGCTAAAGAAGCCAAGGCAGGCAAAGTACTTCTCAGGATTGTCCTATGGACGCGTGCGAAAGCCCAGACGCAGCTCCTAAATGTAAAACCTTAACTAACTTGCCATATCTGTTATGGTATACCCTCTCGGTAACCGCTTGTTAATGGACTTATTCTCCTATCTTCCTTGCAGGTGGAATCGCTAATGCGTTTCTTGTCCATGCTTGGCCTCGAAATATCGAGCATGACCCCAGACCCGAACTTTGACATCACGCAACGGATAGTGCGTCTGTCCCTGGAATACGGCTTCCCGACATACGTAAAGTTTGGATACTTCAAGGTGCCCCGAACCTCTCGAAAGACATTGGAAGTACGTACCCTACTGCACTGACATGCGATCAGACAGACGGCTCGGATTTGAAATTCCACAGTTACCTTTATTCATGTCCCATTCGGTCGCTTCAAAGACAGTGCACTGTGGATAAAGTTGCAGTCACGTTATATATTAGATGTTCCGCCAAATCTAAACTAAATTAATGAAGAAACGCTCCCGCTTGAGGCTGTTCTCTCTACGCTAGAATGGACTTTTTTTTTTTTTGTCCCGAAGCTTTCTCATATGACTCTAGGGCATTTCTTATCACTGCGCTAAAGTTCAGTGGTCGCGGTTGGAGTCCCAGCGGGCTGTCGATATCTTGTAGAAGGCAGTGACATGGGCACGATATTCTCCTAATTTCTGGAGCTTGTTTCCTTGGTACGTAACATTACACCTTCAAAGAAGTAAAAAAGATTCCTTTATACCCCTGTTACACGGGCGTTTTCAACGGCAGTTCAGTTGATTCTCAGTTGAACTGAACGGCAGTTAGCGGTGTTACACGGCAGTGCTAACTGCCGTTGAAATTTCAACGGCAGTTGAGTTCGACTGAGATCGAGGATACCAGTTGAATGGCCAACTGACAAGATGGCGACCTACAGACCGAAAAACATGCCCTCTTACTGGATTGTCTTGGCTCAGTGTGCTTCGAACCCGCAAATTTCTACCGCAAAGCAAAAAGTACACAAAAATAATTGTCACTATAGTAAAAAATATATACACTACGATCATTTACAACAAGAAAAAAATGCACACACTGCTTTTTTTCTTATTTAAACTTCGCTCTAGACGCGAGGACATGTGGTTAGAGTGCTAACTGAACTGAACGCGAAGTGCTCGTGTAACAGCTGGCGATTCCAGTTGAGTTCAACGGCAGTTGAAATCCTCAACTGGCGGTTAACTGAACTGTCGTTGAAAACGCCCGTGTAACACGGGTATTAGAAGGCTTTCGAAAAGGCGTTAGTTTGTTGAAATATCAAACTTCATGCTATCTTCTTTTGGTAACTGAATTATGAAGATTTTAGCCTGTTCAGCACAATTTCACGATATCAACTAAGATTGCCCCGTGTTTCTTGTCAATAAAAGCAGGAATCGTTTATCAGGCGATTCCCTGCACCCTTAGCAGGGCTACAGTTCTGCCGATGGGGTGTTGCACTGCGCGTTTCTTGGTTTTCAAGCCTACTGTAGCGTGTAAAACGAGCTCTTGGACGAGTTGGTTACTTGTCTTAGGCATAGTATAGCAGCGCAAAAAAACACGCACAAGAGAAGAATAGACACCGAGAGACACTCACAGACGCTGCACTCACAATTGATTTTATTTCAAGCTATCAAAGTGAATAATATATATAGGGAGGCTTCCAAAAGCTCAGAGGTAAAGACCAGACCGCGCGTGAGCTTTTGGAAGCCTTCCGTATAAAGAAAAGGGGAAGTGATTGTACTTCTTTCTTTCTCTCTTATCGCGCATGCGCGGCGCAGCCTATATATTCCACTTCGATAGCTTCATGGAATAAAATCAGTTGAGTGCAGCGTCTGTGCGTGTCTCTCGGTGTGTATTCTTCTCTTGTGTATAATTTTTTTTTTTTGCGCTGCGACTATGCCTAAGACTGTAGCGTGAGGAGAGAGTGAGATACAAAAATGTAAACTTCAACCGGCACCGCCACTCTGTCACAGATGAGCGTCAACACAGAGGACGAGGAATGGATACTGACGCGGCACAAGTATAACAGCGACGAGCAGTTGCTGGAATCCTACTCAAACGATCTGGACATCTATACCAACAGCCTGGACTCTACGGCACTCGCCAGACGCATCATCCATGCTGAAGTGATTGGTTGGTAGTGCTATGCTGGTCTTTTCTTTTTTTCAATTTCAAGTCTATTTGAATCCGTAAATGTGTAGACGAGAGGATTGCAAAAAAACCACAAAAAGTAGGCTTGACTGGGCCTGTACCCCGTAAAGAAAGGGCACGTTATTGAGTGTAGCAAATACAGAGCTATAGTGACTGATAAGCCAAAGAAACTGCAATATTAAACATTACAATAGTAAGGTGCACACGGGTAAAAAAAAAATAAGACACTATAGAATACAGGAAGAGATGAAGTGACCGGTTATTTATAGTACAAAATAATTCTAATGAAACTGTATTACCTTTCATAGTGAATATGTTATAAGTGTAGCAGTAAAAAGTGGCTAAGCAATCTATGGATTGAGCGTGCATTACAAACACAAATATTTTATATAAAAATGCACAATAAGGCCATTAAGAATTACATAGGTTTCTATTCAGTTTCTAATCAGTTTAATAAAGAGGGCTATGTGTGGCGCGACATTTGATTACCGTAGTTAGTGCGTGTGTTCGGAACGCACCATCTTTCTGTGTGACGTGTGTCGTACGCTCTAAACAGAAAGGAGTGGAATGAGGGTAAGCTGTCCCCTAGTTTACTCCCTTTTTACTCCCTTTTTACTCCCTCATGGGCGTATTCGTGTTTAGAGTAGCTGTTCGATTTCGTTGTCAGTACAGATAATTGCTAAAAAAATCCCGGCCGTTTTTTGCAGTAATGAAACGCTCGGAGTAAAATACTATGATATGAGGTGGGGACCGGTTGTAAGGGAAGGGCGCTGGAGAGAGGCTGCATATCTGCATCATGTGAAGAATTAGTAATAGCGCGCGCTGCTTTCTAATGCAATAAAGAAACATTTTGTGATGTAAGACGTTCTGCCAGTAATGCAGGTGAGAAAGGAAGAGCGAACTAAACACATAGTTTCTTCACGCTGAAGGGAAGGAAAAATTGAAGAATTGAAGTTTCTTTATTACTCCCAGTTTGTTAGCAACTAGTGGGGATGGGGTCAAGCTAAGACAAATGAATTAAGGTGCAGTGATTTAGTATAAGCCACAAATCACGCGCCAGCTACTAACACGCCCGCTTTGCTATTCGCGAGGATAAGGGCATCACTTTGCTGACGTCACTTGGCCAATTTTTTATATTTATTTCCCGTAATCACAGGAGGGATCGGAAATAAATTACAGTAAATAAATGGAATACATGAGAATGAATTGATGACGCAATGACAACAAATAAATGGAGATAAGGGGAAGTTTACTATACTAAAGTTCTACTAGGCGTCATGAACGACACAAAAGCGCCCACAACAAAGGGCCTTCGGTTTGGGTTTTCTGACGTCCTGATAGCTGCTAAGTTCCACTGATCAAGATTTTGAACGCTTTTTTAATGTGTAAGCTGGATTCTAATAGTTCACCTGTTGAACGTAAGATATTTATTTTCGAAAAAGGGCTTTTTCATAAGCGTTTTTCTCTACAGCGACTACATGCCACGGCTGCTGGCGTGTTCAAGAAGGGTCGTTTGTGTTCGAGTTCTGTTTACATTTCTGCTGTTTTCTGCGCCGTGTTTAGTTTTGTGTGAATTGTTTTATTTATTTCACCTTTGCTGCGCTCCAGTTCAAGAGTCCATGCCAGCCCTCCGGACGTCCTCAATATTGCCTATTTGGACGACGGTTGGAGATCTTGGGCGCTTCACAATAGGTACCATTTCTGAAGGTGCGTTGCACTCTTTTATGAACACTGGATTATAAATGCATGGTTTTGACATACTCAATCGGAACACTAAGCCCGACGGCTCTATCGTAACGGCGCCTTAAGTAATGGAGATGTAGCTACAGCTGCACAAAGTACGTCGCATTGATCTCCACCAGGGGACGCGAAACACGAAGTAATTGCGGACGATATAGTGATAATGGCTGACAACAAGGAAGACCTGCAGAAGTTGTTAGACATATGCAGTACAGAGGGAGATAGATTAGGCTTCATGTATAGTAAGGAATAATCTGCAGTCATGACATTTAATGAAGAGGGCGACGAGCATAGAATACAGGAGTTCGTGCTAAAAGTATAGTGAATGAGTACAAGTATCTTGGGGTGTGGATAAATAACAGTGTTGAGTATCTGACAGAGCATGAAAAATATGTAATGAATAAAGCTAGTAGGAATGCAGCTGTCATGAAAAATAGGGCACTGTGGAATTACAATAGGTATGAGGTGGTAAGAGGGATATGGAAAGGGGTGATGGTCCCTAGCCTGACCTTCGGGAATGCAGTCCTGTGTAGAGGCCAGATGTTCAAGCAAGGCTGGAAATTAGGCAACGGGGAGTAGGGAGGTTAGCTTTGGGAGCATATGGCAATACACCAAATCAGGGGGTACAGGGTGATATGGGATGGGCGTCTTTCGAGAGCAGAGAGGCTAGCAGTAAGATAGCATTTGAGGAACGATTGAGAAGGATGGAGGAAAAGCGGTGGGCTAGGAAACTTTTCAGATACCTGTATATAAAGAATGTTGACACGAAATGGAGAAAGCGAACTAGAAAATTGACGAGCAAATATCTGGACAGCAGAAAGGGGGCAAATCAGCAATTATCGGTTAAGAAAAAGGTTAAAGGAACAGAGAGAGCTTTGTGGAAAACAGGGATGCTGACGAAATCGGCACTAGAAACATACCGGACCTTTAAACAGGAAATTGTCAAAGAAAATATCTATGATAATTGTAGGGGAAGTTCTTTGTTGTTTGAGGCCAGGACTGGAGTTTTGCGGACTAAGACGTATAGAGTCAGGTACCAGGAGATAGACACTTTGTGCATTGCGTGCGGAGAGGAGGAGGAAACAGCTGAACACTTGATACTTTTCTGTAGAGGGCTTCACCCTAGAGTGGAAGGCAGCGGGGCTGACTTACCCAAGGCATTGGGGTTTAGGGATAGTGAAGGGAAAGTGGATTTTAAGAGGTTAGAAGTAACCAAGCGAAGGTTATCTGATTGGTGGCTAAATGCAAGACAGGAGTAAAATTTCACAAGACATGGCTAGGTGGCTTGAGCCACCGCCCGATGTAAAGGGTTCAGCCGTATCCATCCATCCATCCATCCATCCATCCATCCATCCATCCATCCATCCATCCATCCATCCATCCATCCATCCATCCATCCGTCCGTCCGTCCGTCCGTCCGTCCGTCCGTCCGTCCGTCCGTCCGTCCATCCATCCATCCATCCATCCATCCATCCATCCATCCATCCATCCATCCATCCATCCATCCATCCATTGTGCCCGCCCCTTATAATAAAAAGTCTATAGACAGTCTATAGACTTCTTATACACTCTACTACCTTCCTATAGATATTTCATTTTGTCTACTCTTAGTCTATAGACTGTCTGTAGACAAGTCTACTAAATGTGTATGATCACAAATCTATAGATTGTCTACACGCTGTCTATAGGATTTGTGTTGCCTATGGAGTGTTCTCTAGGGTTCGTCTGTAGAAAGTCTATAGACTTTATAGAGAGAAGTTTATGGACAGTCTCTAGACTGTCTAAAGAAGTTTTTGTAAGGGCGCGATCTCAAAATATAAGAAGATCACTACTGGGTAACTGAGAGGACGGCGATTTAGCTACAGCCACTAATCAGTAGATTAGAGAGGCGAGAGATACGTATGAGCCATGGATTTCGGGATCGATAATAAAGGCAGGATTTATTAGTTTGTTTAACGTGCCCGAGCCCTGCCTCATTGCCCAGCGTTGGAGCATGAACGCCGCCACACGGTTGTCTGTCCCGGCACTTAATCCTTTATTTCGCGCTGACTAATCACGGTAGAATTCAGTGGCGCGTGGAAGAGCGACGTGCTTTTGATTTATTCACCGAAGAAAACTGTGGCGTGCCCTATTCAAGTTCGAGCCAGTTATTCCACAACTACAAGAGAACTTGACAATGAATTCTATTGAATTCTAATAATTTTGAGCATGCCTTATTTGATTCGTTCAGGGAATCAAGTAGGAGGATATTCGACTCGCTATTCGCCCCCTTTCTAATATTCGAGCACTCCTACTTTCTGAACTGAGCTCAATTTTTAAGCTTTATCTAAAAGAAGCCAAATTCTTATGTAGCCGTGACAGAAAAACAGCGAATTTCTCTTAAGTTGTGTGACATTAAGATGGCCGTAAAGCAGCAATCTCTTCCAGTCATCCTGTATGAGGAGCTTTCCTCGGGTCATCAATGGCAAGAAAGTGAACAAATTAAGAGTAAATTTAAACATTTGCTT